>VURO01018676.1:0-10805 GCA_015108175.1 Pelvicachromis taeniatus | reverse complement strand
TTTGGGGTCGGGGGTGGGCGACAACTGCTAGGTAAGTGTACGTACAGTAATGGACACAGAAGCTCGCGGTACTATTTAATAATATTCACGGTTGAGTATAAAGTGTTACATATAAAACTTACTGTGGTTCGAAGTGTTCAGCTTGTCCCCCTCCACACGTGCGACACGTCCAAACTGTGGAATTACAGCACTTTGAAATCCTTTCATTTTCTTCGATACACCCGCATATCTACAGCCCTGTTCATAATTAGCAATTATTATTTCAATTATGAAATGGGATTTTGTGATCATTTCACTTCAGCTTTGATACTAAAGAATATTTGCAGCATATTTTCTTCTCTACACTTCTGCCCTAATGCCTTGCTGTATTCTCCACCTCCGAATGTAATTGAGCGCATTAATTTTAAGGCAAAATCTAAAGTACAAAGTTCATTTAAACGTTTAGAAATAACAAGCTCCTGCTCTCAATTAAAAGGCTTTAAACGAAACTCGACACCCCTCAAAAGATTCTGATTAACACACGTGATGATGGCTTTTAAGGCAAAAACAGACCTCCATTCTTGGTGATGAAGGAGGTGTCATCATTAGTGGCCCTCCTCTCTGCTCCACGGGAAGCCTTTGTGATAGATTACGCATGAAATTTAGTCTTCTGCTTTTTTAGGGTCCTCTGTGTACGACTCTTCATTCTTGGGCTGTTTTCCTTTGGTCCTTGTTGCCGCATATTTATAGTACGTGTCAGCTATAAGATGCAAACCCGGAGGTTTTGACCAGTAGTTGCTGCACCGTGCTCGCAGATGGGAATATTTACCAGGTCAACAAATCATAGGGTGCTTTGCAGAGAGCTGGGTGACGATACTGAGGAATCTCAAAGCTGTTATGAAATGGGAAGAAAACAGATCTTGTGCTGCTCTTGAACTCTGCTTGTGCATTCTGTGGTCCTGCGGGCCTTTAAGAGCAGAGGTAGAAGGATGGGTTTTTGTAGCTTCCTTCTATTGTTCTCCTCCTTCCAGCCTGTTCCAATTGTGCTTCAAGCTGTTGACAATTGCCCTGCCAAAATAGTTGTAAAATGGGCATTTAAAGTGTAGGAGACAACTACACAATTGTTGCCTCTCAATAGAGTAAGAAACTCAGTGTTAAACACGTGGCTTCTGAAATCTCAAACAAGACGTGGAATGGAGCGCTTTAGCAACTGCTTACCTACCTGTACTTACCTTACCTATACCTACGTTCAATCAAATCAATGTGTGTGTGTGTGTGTTAGTCAATGAGCTATACTCTTTATAACCTCAAACTAAAAAGAAAAACTAGTAAATGAGCTCGTAAAGTAATACAAAAAAAAAAAAAAAAACTACTGATGTCACAGAGCAAAGGAGCCTTGCATACAGCTTAGGCAGAGCAGGTCTTTTTAAAGCCTGAGCAGTCGCCCCCTGCTGGCCATTAAGAAGAAGGCAAGTTTAAAGCAATTCCGCGTTAGCATCACTTTTGAGACCCAGAAGGTACATCCATTTTTTATACTCTCTATGGCGCAGGCACACATACTTGCTAATTAGTAACAACACTATGCTTTTATGTGTTTAATGCTGGTTACATTTTAATATGGGTCACTACAGGGACTGCATCTGTTGAGATTGCTGTATTGGCTTTGTTGTTCAACCTCAGAATACAGTGGTGCTTTTCTCCCCAGCTAGACTTGTAACCAACAAAGCTGACTTCAAAGCACTATAACAACAACTCTTATTGTTATCAGCAGTGGGTGTGCATGTCTGCCTATAATCAGTGCTGAGGGTCAGCTTAGACGATAGATGTTTATATGGTTGATGGCTTCCGTTCTCTTGAGTTTCTTAGTGTTTAACTTTCTATTTCATGTCTTTTTTTTTGGAGTTTCTTGCTTTATTTTGCTAATCACCTTCCTTCCGGTCTTTGCCTCTTTTATTTCCCCTGCCTTTCTAATTGTCTTCTCCCAGCCCAATTAGGTGGGTCTGCATCTTGTTTTCCAAATTACTCCTAGTCTCTACTTACTCCTCTGCCTTGTTTTCTTCTTTTGGATTCCTTCTTCAGGTTTTGTTCTTTAATTAGACTTTCTTCTATTGAGCATTTGTTGTTTCCTGCTTGTACAATGCAGGGATTTTTGCTCTTTGAGGAAGCTTCATTAAACGTTACTCTCATGCCTTACCCACCTGTCTGAAGAATGAATTTGGATCGTTATTATGAAAGACATACAACATCTATAAAATTAAGAGGAGTTATGTGAACTACTGAAGGGGAAGTATCTTGATATATAAGCCTTCAGTGCATCATCAAAGCATGACTTCTGCAAATGAATTTCAGATGCACACGCTATGAAAACCTTTTTAATGTCCTGGTGCCACAACTCCTCACTGCAAACTTTTAATGTTTTCAGAACTTAATCACTTAATCCAACACTTATTATATGTTTAGAAACAAACCAGAATTTTCTTGACATGTTTCTTTTTAATGTTCAGAGAGAACCTTTAGTAAAACTGACTGAAAGACTCTGGCATCCCAGTTGGATCCCCGGACGACAGGAAGCGATTTAAGCTAATCAAAAATCATTTCATTCAAAGATGAAAACTAATATTGAACCTCAGATGTAATCATTGCATTTAATCAAGGATGCCGACACGTATGGAATCCACGTAATTTGTTTACTGATATGCAGAGACCTGACATTAATGCATCTATTTTTTTTTTTTCCACAGACACTATTAGAGCAGGCTGAAATGGACTTTGATCAGTGATTTGGTTACAAAATGAATCGCACTAGAATTAATGATGTTCGATTACTGTGCAGGCCCACTTGTGAGATGCTAACTGCACTCATTAGCCCCTGAACTGGGCAGGCGTGAAATGGGCGCCCACTGTGTGTCGATACTAGCCCCTGCCTCAATGTGCACCGCACAGCATTATCAGCGGCTGTTTAGACAGAGCCAGCTGATAAATAGGAGGGCAGAAATGCACTTAAACTGATTCATTTGATTAGCATTGGATGTGATTTTTTTTTTTTTTTTTTTTTTTTCCACTGGAGACAATTGTTATTTTTTTTTTTTTTTTTTTTTTTTCCACTGGAGACAACCTGTTCATTTCTGCGAGGGGGTTGAATCTATGCGCCCGCTCGTGTGTGTTTGTGTGTGCTGGTTGACAGATGTTCTTTTAGTCAAACCGTGAAAATACCCCCACAACAAGTGAATTTAGGTGAAGCCAATACTTATGCCCAGAAAAACAGATTCTTTATACCAGCTGGATCAATAGTTTTCTGCAGTGGAGAGATATCTTGGGAACATTCGGCTGGCCATTCCTTTTAGCCTCTGCAGCTCGCTCTCCATATACACTCCAGCATTAGAATTAAAATGAATGCTCACAAAAAAGAAGAAAAAAAAGAAGTAGCTCACAGAGCTACTGTGCAAAGAGGGAAAGTGAAATCAGGATAAGTTGCTGCTGCTTCTACCACTGTGACAGCTTCACACTGAACGCACATTAATATTCCTGTTTTGAGTTTTATCCAAGTTTTGATCATTTTCTGAATATGACATTTTTTTTTATTGAAAATGAGAAGCCTGATTATTTATGTCCCTGAATGCATGATCATTGCAGCATTCGGGTTTCTGGTCACTGGTGCGCAGTGATCAGAAACTAGAAGGGTGTTAACATGCAACAGTTTAGTGTCTCTGCAGTCCAGCTATGTCAAAACCAGGACCTACTCACCTCATCTAGGCTCCTGAAGCCAGAGTAAAATGTTTCCATGTCCAACAGGCAATAACAAGGACGTTAGTGGCTCATTAGGTAGAGCTAATCATCTTCTTATCAGAAGGGGGTTCAGTCCCCAGCTCCTCTAGTCTACATGTCGAAGTGTCCTCGGGTATCATAGCGAATGCCGAGTCGGCCCCAAGGTGTGAGTGGCTGAGTGTTACTTAAAAGAGCTTAGGAACAGGAGAAAGGTGTGGGTGAATGAGGTTTGTAGAAAGAAAGTGCTCTGAGTAGAATAAAATAGAAAAGCACTCCATAACACTGAATCTGCTCTAAACATGTTTTGCTGGTCAGATGTTTATGTTGATATTTCCAAAGAATTGTAAATCCTCATTTGTAAAAAAAAACTCACTGTAAATAAAAGATGGAACTATCTTGCAACTCTGAAAATCAAAGTGCTTTTAACCTGCATTCTTTCTAATAGCAAACGAAAAATAATCTGTTATAGAGAAGTCTGCAGTTTATTTAGTTAGAACAATTTAGTCAATAAAGTCCATAATTTTTTTTGTAAACGTATAATAAAGGGCTATTCCATTCCTATCTACTCTATTCTAATATTTTATTCTGACAAATAAAAATGAGATGTAAATTTGATTTTTACATCTCGTGGTCACCCATCGCATGGGTGGGATGCATCTAACTTAGTTAGAGAGATGGATACATTGTCATGTTTCGGCTGTGCGGCATTCAGGATTGGACCCAAATGCAGGACTCCGAGACTGACTGATTAACTTAAAGCACAGTTTTATTGCTGGGAAACCCACCATAAATTAAACTCACAAAAAACAAAACTCCAAACATAGGAACTAAGGACTGAAGCAGAGACATTAGGAAACTAAACAGGAGCACAAGGGATCAAAGGGAAACAAAACTAGAGACACGACAGCACAGAGAGACAGACTAGACACAGAACGGAGGGGGGCTCAAAATACAAAAACCTTAATATTGGTAGTAATAAACCAAGATGAAACAAAGATTAGTAATAATGAAACAAATCAAAACACTGGGTCAGTGACCTAGGACCGTGACATACATGCCAGCCATAGTTCCTATAGGTTAGGTCAGGTTAATGAAATGCTAGAATTTCATCATAGAAGCTGAAGCACAAACTTTCTGAGAACTCTGCAACTGACAGTGAGGTATATTAATTGACAGAAAATCATAAACACCAGCATCCATGATTAGATGAGATAAAAAAATATTCACCACCCTAAAGTTGTTATCAAGGGGAACTACCGTATATCTGCTAGTAGTGGCCTGTCTGTTATTGACGCCCATTTCTAATAAACGCTGGGTTTGAAAACATGTAGCTGGCCTCCTTTAAGCGCCGGTCTGTAGTGAACGCCCATCTCCAATGACCCACCGCCTTTTCCGTACGCTACTACTCTTTTCGTACCATCTGGGCTACAGCCCTCCTGCAGTAAATCATACGGCAAAAATGCTTTGTCATCACATGCGATCGAGGAAGGAAGAAAGTCAAAGCGTCCATTCCGTCTGAGAAGGGAATAAGAGCTGATCTCCAATAACCGCAGGTCTCTTTTAAACGCCGGGCCGGCCAAATAATTTTTTGAATAAATGCCGGCGCTACTATGGGAAGATATATGGCATACACAGAGGTCAAGCCCATTTTATTTTGTTCTTGGGGATAAACACACTTTTTAATGCTGTGAGTTGTACCGTGGGACTCTACGGGGGCTGGCATTGGGACTAGCCTCCACAGGAGGAGCTGTGGTTGTTGGCACATGTGTGCTGGCTCCACGTTTCAACTCTAGAGGCTGGCCATGGTCCTTATCGTTGTCTTGGTCATTAACGCTAATGCAAGCCTATTTTCACATGTATCTCACAGTGTGCCGAACTCCTAAGATTGTAAATGAGGAAAAACTTCCACACAGTTAGAAAACGATCTACAGTGGACATGGCACTGTGAATAAATCAGACTTTACCTGCTAACTCATTTCCTTATTGGCTAATGTTTGTATTACATAGCCAACTAATGGGGAGCTATTTAACTTTGCTTTATTTTCTGTCATAGATACATTATACTTCTATAATAGTGGATGCTAACATCAAAGAAAGTTTTAAATAATGATGTAATAATAATTAGGAAAAAGGAAGCTGAGTCCAAGAAACAAATTATAAAGTTGTCAATATGCATGCAGGTCACCTTGAAAGCATTTAATAGGAGAAAAAAAACACACCAGCTATTATATATTTTATATATGGATCATAAGGGTACCGCTTTGACATAAAATATGAAAAGCCTGAATAGCTCGTGATTTACAAGAGGGAGAATAACTAGTTTATCCAATGGTCATGATGGTTACAGGATTACAAAGGAAGAATAGTGGCTCTCAAATATTTTAGTAAGCAAGGTTACATCACAGTATAAGGAGCAGCAAATGTGCTTTTCTCTACTGGACATCATGAAATGGGAAGTTTTCTATAGCTATTATCGTTTCTGCGTAGCACATTTTATTCAGCCGTGCATCTCGAAGAGCAGCTAAGCAAAACACTACTTCTGTGCAGGAATCTGTCTACAACTCTTTTAACTTCATCCCTCTTGAAATCCTATTGGCAGATAATGACATACTTATGTTTCGAGGGTTTAACAAGTGGAGGTCTGATTTTCTCTGCTACTCTGTTCCTGTACTGACAGCAGTGAGAAACAAAGTGCGAAGCTACAAAGTAAAGTCACATTTTTCCTATCATGAGACTGAAAAACAACTCAAAGCAGCGACACAAATTCACTGTTCCTTGATTTTGCTTGTAGGCCTTACTGTTTATCCTTTCAGGTCGTCATATGTCTGTGTTACAGCCAAGCCTCCCGAGAGTGCGATCAAGGCCATTTTTCATGCCATGTCATTCAACATACAGCAACCTCAGATCACTTCAATTGCAGAAGATGACATGCAGAGGGTTGGGTTAACCTTTAATTACAGCCTATAGTACACAGTGTTGAAAGGCAAGTGATTCATGGACATTAATAAGTTATGCATTAAAAAAATAGCTTGGTATTCATGACATGCTCTAACAGAGGCATTGTGGAGAATCCAAAGGAGATGACTTGATTTTACATACAGCCACGGCACAGATGACATTTAGTCATTTTAAATATTGCTATGAATGCGGGCTCTGCAGCTGAGGTCTACCTGATAACATCACATTGTACACAAAGCTCACTTTCGTTGTCGGGCTTGGCGAGCGCACGTTGAATCCAAGGTTCACAGATCCTCTTATCTGTATGACTGATCGCGGCATCTGTGCTGAGCAAGCACAAACTAATGATGCATTGCATTGACTGCATTGATCCAAATGTCGCACTTCAGCTTATAAAATCAGAGTCACTATAGAATAATGATGCGGTGGAAAGATAACTGAAAGACATTGCCCTATGATGGACGAGTGACCTCTCCATGGTTCACCCCGCATGTCGCCCTGTGAGCCCGTCTGTGGAAATGGTTATATGATAGTATATGGAACACTTTTTAATCAGAGCAAAGCATCAAGTCAGATAAACTGGTGGGATATTGATCTGGTCAGTTAAATAGAAGAGGCAGTTGTCAGTCAGTTTGAGCTGCTTTGGTGTTATGTCCCAAAACAGGAATGGTTTTACAAATGTAAACATTTTTCACTCCTCATCTTTATTTTTTTCACTAGTTTTACATTTGTGTAGGGTCAAAACCTGTGCTGCAGCGGTTACACAGGTAGTCCAACCCCTCCAGGATGGCACACACCATTAACCAGACGATTTGCTGTGTCTCCCAGGACAGTTTCAAAAGCTAGCAGACATTCCAGGAGACGGCCGGTTACTCTAGGAGAGCTAGACAGGGCAGTAGAAGGCCCCTAACCCATTAGCAGGATCGGTATCTGCTCTCTCATCCACAGGGTGAGCACTGCCAGGGCTACAACATGACTTCCAGCTGGTCACTGGTGTGAATGTCTCTGACCAAACAATCAGAAACAGATTATGAGGATGGCCTGAAGACCCGACATCCTCTAGTGGGCTCTTTGCTCATTGCCTATCACCATGGAGCCCAGCTGGGATTTCCTATAGACCAACAGTTGTGCCCTGTGCTTTTCACGGATGAAAGCAAGTTCCCCCGAGCACATGCTGCAGATGTAAAAGGGTCTGGAGAAGGCTTGAAGAATGGTATGCTGCCTGTAACATTGTTGAGCATCACCAGTTTGGTAGTGTATCTAGGGAGGGACGCACAGACCTCGAAAGGCCAGGCAAAGGTACCCTGACTGTCATTAATTATCAGGATGTAAATCTTGGACCCGTTGTCAGACCGTATGCTGGTGCAGTTGATCCTGGGTTTCTCCTGGTGCACGACAGTGGCCGACTTCATGTGGTGAAAGTATGCAGGCAGTTCCTAGAGGATGAAGGAATTGATACAATCGGCTGGCCCCCACGCTTGCCTGATCTAGTTCCAATAGAGAAGCTCTGGGACATTATGCTTTGGTCCATCTGACGCTGCCAGGTTACACCTCAGGCTGTCCAGCAGCTCAGTGCTTCTCTGGTGCAGATCTGGGAGGAGATCCCCCAGGACACCATCCATCATCTTATTAAGAGCATGCCTCATGCATACAAGCAGGTGGTGTCATAAAAACTACAGAGTATCATTTTGAGTTGCTGCAATGACATTTCAATAAAATGGACCAGCCTGCTGCATCATTTTTTAACTTTGATTTTTGTCTTTGAATTCAGCCCTTTTGTAGGTTGACAGTTTTTGGTGACACCAAACAATGTGGCATCCTTTCATTCCTAACATGTTACCCAGTCAATATCAGTATAAATATGCAGCATGGTTTTTTCCCCATTGAGCTCTGATGTGTTTTCAAAATGCTCCTTTAATTGTTTTGACCAGTGTGTATATAATCTGAAAAGTAATTAGTGGCTATATCGGATACTCTGATATTTAGAGGTGGTACAGCAGGAAACGCACTTGGTTAATTTCGACTGGTGGTGTTATGTTCATTACATTTTGATAAAATAAATGTCCATAGCTGTTCTGATTCCCAAAGATCTCATTTTGGTATGAGCAAAAACATATAATTATTACAGTAGCTCCCAGATATCAATGAAAACCACTCATTAAAACCAATCATCGCTTAGTTATTTGCTGATTAGTCCCCGGAAGTTAAATTACAATCATTTTTTAGCCGTAGATAGCTATTAATTATCTCATTACTTATTTGCCTCTCCATTTTTTTTTTTAAACCACCTTTTGAATTTTTTCTGTAGCTTGTTCTACTGGTAGCGCACTGAGTCCATCATAAAGGCTGAATCTCCAGCAAAAGGAATGTTTAGGTGGAGGTTAATGAAGGCTGACTGGGTGAAAGAGCAGAATGGCGCCAGGGAGCTCGCCAGGCCTCAGCCCCTCCAGGGAATCACAAAAGACCTGCAAGTAGAGGAGATCATGGCCCTGCCAATCCCTGATACCCCTTGAAAAGGACAGACATTGTCTGGCCTGTGCTCTCATGCCTGAAAATAAGCATTCCTCTGGGCAATTTAAGCTGTTGTGGATGCCAAGAAGCAGAAAAAAAGGATCTGGTGATGCACGGTTAATGTTGGCAGATTAAAAAGAATCCTTGACAGCTGTGCACATTTGTGTAGGTAAATTCAACCTTATGGGTAAGGATTATTTCAAAATGTGAATAGGCACTGTTAGACAAGTTATTTCAAAAATTCTCAATTAGGTATTATACGTGAATAATTAAAAATGACGCCTTTTTTGCTATTACATTTACACGGCAACTAAAATAACAGTCACGTTAGCAGCTGCTTTATCTTTTTTTCACACAGCACATCACTGTTAACAGTGCTGCTGAACAGCTTCAGAGCCTATACCACACATCCCGTGTTCTCCACACAATATGTGTAGACATCAAAAAGTAATACATGATTTAGCTACGAAAAATTATGATGATTCTTATCATTTATTAAGGTATGAAAAATGAATTGCTTCTTAAACCTAATAACTGGCTGCGCCATCTCATATGTTTGCGATAACTGTCAATGAGTCTTTCGCATCGCTGTGGAGGAAATGTATCCACTCTTCTTGGCAGAATAGTTTTAATCACCAGAACCAGCAAAGCAGCCCCAAACCATCAGACTCCCACCACATTGTTTGACTGTTGGTATGTTCTTTTTGTGAAATGCTGTGTTGGTTTTATCCCAGATATAAGAAATACCACATGCAACTTTTGTCTCATTAGACCACAGGATATTTCCCAGTCTTGGAGATCATCAAGATGTTTTTTGGCATATGTGAGATGAGTCTTTGTGCGCTTTGTGGTCAGAAGTAGTTTTCACCTGGATGCCATTTTTACCCAGCCTCTTTCTCAGTGTTGAATCATGAACACTGACCTTAACTGAGAGCAGCCTGGAGTTTTTTTTTTAAGATGTTGTTCTCTTTTGACCTCTGGACTAATTTTGGTAATGAATGTTCTCCTGTGAAAGTTCACGCTGTTCAAAGTTTTCTCCATTTACGGATAATGGTTCTCACTGTAGCTCAGCCCCAAAGCCTTAGAAATAGCTTTATAGCCATTTCCAGACTGATAGATGTTAATGACTTTGTTTCTCAGCTGTGACATGATGTGTTGCTTTGTGAGATCTTTTAGATTACTTCACTTTGTCAGACAGGCTCTATGTAAGCAGTTTCTTAATTCAGCAGCTCTGGCAGTAATCAGTTACTGTATATCTTCCAACTGTAGCCCGGGTGTTTATCCAAAAAATTATCAGGCCGGCCCGGCGTTTAAAAGAGTCCGGCGGTTGTTGGAGATCGGCTTTTATTCCCTACTCGGAATTGTCGTGGACGTGAGAGGGAAAGAGGACCCAGGCGCGGTTTTTAGACTGAGGTGAAAAGACAGTGCGTTTACTTACAGTGCTCCAAAACGTATTCCAACAGTTCACAAATAATGCAGTTCCCAATTGTGCTCCTCCTTTACTCACGAGTGTCTCCTTGTCTGTGGTAGCCCAGTGCACGAGTGGTGCACCCCGAAACTTCTCTCCGCCCGACTCTCCTCGAGAGGAAGTA
>VURO01018675.1:10683-28076 GCA_015108175.1 Pelvicachromis taeniatus | reverse complement strand
TACACCCCCAACCACCCCCCCCCCCCCCAAAAAAAAAAAAAAAAAAAAAACAAAGCCCCAAAACAAAACAAAAAAAAAAACAAAATTTACACTCATGTTAAAAATACAAATTTGTGTATACTCTGCCCCCCTTTTCCCTATGGAGCCACTATCATCACTTTTATTGTAGAGAAATGATTCAGATCTTAAAATTGTTTTCAGTGTGTTGTACCTCTGGATTATTTTAAACAACATGATATAAAAGAAGGTGAAATTGTATTGAATTACCCGTCCCATCTCTCGGAGTTTGGTGAGCATCACTACTATGGTGGAGTTGTGCTCCCACAACATTCTCCAGAAGTCCTCTGTGGTCTCAGCTAACGGGCCCTGTGTGGCCATGTAGGCTTTCTGCTGCCTGCAAATTGAAACAGAGACACAGAGCCTGTGTTTACTCCTCTGGGATGCAGCAAATCTGCTGCTGTTTGGGTTCCTTGTTAACTTTCTTCCACTTCAGCTCTGCTTCAGAAAAATCCCTTTGGGTTTCTTTCTATTGTCACTGTTGTCCACTCATATTATCATGAAATGGACAGAAATCGAAAAGCTTTAGTTTGATGTGTCAAGGCTGCGCTTGAGTGAGTTTGTACATGCACAGTCAGATGAAATTTAGCAAATAATTTAAATAAAAAAAACAAAAACAACTCATCTTTTTACCTGATTGTGATTCATTAAAGCTGAATGTAAACTGTGTATGAGTTAACTAGCCAGATAATCACCAGCTGCCCCAAACTAATTTTACCTGCTTATTTATGTCACTTAATAATATACTCAGTGACTGCGCTCTCAAAGAGATCTGTAATTTGGTTTTGGGAACTTGGGGGTCTGGGTATTTCGGGTGATGACCGACTTTGCCTGGCTGGTACTTATAATTGATGAATAATACCTTAGAAAAAAAACTGCTTCAACTTCTGTTTGTTCCATTAAAATGTGCAATGGATCAAGTACATCTGCCTAAAATGTTCATTACAAATTACAGTCATGGTTTTCTACAATTCGTGAGACTGCAAAAATAAAAGAGTTTTAGCTGCGGTTTCACCACATCCGTGTAAGAGTTCTGGGCAATGACGTCCCACAACTGTTGAATGAACCTCTCAGGTGTTAAATATTTAATTTCACATATCCCTTTAAAGTAAATTTGATGAGTCAGCTGCTTGCTAATGTGTGCAGTGATTTTTAAATAGTTTTGCTTGAACACATAGCCTTTTTAACAGCGCTGTTAAAATGACAGATGCCACCCCAGCTGCTCTGACAGGCTCTAGGCGATCCTCTGCAGCTGGACATCGCCACCAGGGGGCAGTGTTGAAGCACATAACAGTTGGCCTGGGTAATTCCCAGAGACTTGCATGCCTGGGTGTATTTCTGTTATCTGTATATATCAGTGCTCTCGTGTGACACTGGTGGTTGGAGGCTTTGTTGTTTTTGGCTGCATGTTTGTCCTCCTCTCAGGTTTACAAGCACTGGAGCCATTATTTCAATACTCCATAACACAACAACCAAAAATAAATATAGGAACGAAAGCTGCTTATTTTGATGCTGTCACTTTACCTGCTGAGCACTGCTGACTGACTGAAGGGTAAAACCATTTGACCAGCAGCTGATCCTGGCTGCCTGGCTAAGTTCATTTAAGGTCAGATTGTCCAAATCTCGTTTCATTCAAGCAAACTCTGGATGCTAATGAGCACCCAAAACAGTTTGAACCAAATGTTATTAAATTGTATGCTAATATTCAGACCTTTGCTTTAGAGACAAGGCTGGAGTTATTGTGCTTTTTGTTCTACTGCGAACAGAAAATCAAAACTCAAGCACGTATTAGCCTGTCTCTAAAATCTCTCTGGATATTCATGTTAAGCTGATGTCACATAAGCCTCTTGGGATTGAATAAAAAACTTTGGATGCTGCTTAAAATGCAGACAAAAACAGTGTGCAATGATTTACAAGTTTGAGGCCTGAAAGCTCCACAATTTTATTCTTGGACTAGAGTAGCTTTGCATGATTCGCAGTTCAAAATAAGCCTTATTTATATCATCATTATTAGTGTCTTGTCTTAGCCTCCCTTTAAGGCAGCTTGTATCTAAATGGCTGATTAAGGCTTTAACAACATGTGGTGCGGCTTTTGTGACTATATTGATCTAATCTTAGTCTAACAAATGTCATCATAAAGAGCCAAGAGCAGAAAGGGGTGGCAGTAAATATATAGTCCTTATTCAATATAACATTAACCACAAATTATTGCATCCCTGTGCTGTGTGATGGCGCGATCAGCTTGCAGCACTGCCGAGGTATTATTATTACCAGGTTGATTTGCTATATGCCTTCAGCTGTTGACAGCGCACCATAACCAGATGACTTGGCTAATCGAACACAGTAATAATTTGGTCAGCAAACCATTTGGTTGCGATTTTGGCACCATGGGCAGGTGCTACCTCCTGCTGAAAAAAAGAAATTGCCATCTCCATAAAACTTGTCAGAAGATGGAAACATGAAGTGCTCTAAAATATCCTGGTAGAAGCTGTGTTGACTCTGGATGTGATAAAACACAGTGAAGCAAAAAAAACACCAGCAGATGACGTGGCATCCTAAATCATCACAGGATCCAAGAGTGAAGAAAACAGGACTTTGGACCACTGAGCAGTAATGCAGTGTTTTTCTCCTCAGCCCAGGTAAGACACTTCTGCTGTTGCCTCTGATTCAGGACTGTGACAGGTGTAGCTCCTTTCCTGAAGATGCTTGTGTGTGACAGCTTTTAATGCACACCCACCAGCCTCAGTCTACTACTTATGAAGCTCTCCCAAATTCTTGACAGTCCATTCAAATCTGTGGTTATCTCTGTCACTTGTGTTTAATGATCTTTTCATGAATATACAGCCTTTTGAGCAATGACCTTCTATGGCTTACTTTCCAGAGGATGTTGATGATCATCGCCTGGACAACTTTGTGATGATTGTGTTTGTGTGTACTGAACTACATTGATAGATATATGATATTTACATTATTTGAAAAGCAGCCTTAAATTAAATATTTCAATAATCTGAGATCCTAGATTTTTGATTTTCCTGAGCTACAAGCTATAATCATTAAAAGGCTTCGAAATATTTCAATTTGTATGTAATCAATGTAGCATATACGAACGTTTCTCTTTTTAAAATTATAAAAAAAATACGAACTAGTTAAAATTCTACATGAAGCAAGAACTTCAGGCATACTCACTGACAGAAATGAAAGTCAAATCAATAACCCAGAAAAGTTAATAGAATAGATTTTCCATTAATATTAGACAAATTAAAGCATTTCACAGTTAATAGTGAGAACCACAACAGAGTTCTATCAAAAGTTAATTAAGCAGGAAGCCCATTTTAGTCTTGTAACTTTTGACTCATGCAGCGTTAATAACATTCTGGTGTAAGTATTCACTGCCTTTGTATCTTGCAGCGCAATGAATAGGAAGAGAATGACTAATGGTGATATACAAAGACGACACTGGGCATGTCCACTAATCATCATAATCATGTGCATTCCCCTCACCTTAATCTATCCTAATCCATGCTTCGCTCTTTAAAGGCTGAGCTCGGTGAGGGATGGAGCGCCTCGAATCTCACTTCGCTCTTAATTACTGACACAGGAATTAGAGAGGAATTACATGACACCCCTGCCTCTTTCCATTGCCTCCCTTTGGTGGGGGGTACCCAGGGGACTTCATTAGGTGCTGGGAGCCAAAAACAACAGACACCCACCCTGCAAGTAAAATGTGAAGTCCTGACTCATTAGCCACTGCTTTCTGTGAAAGTGCGCTAGAAAACTTTCAATAAGCTTTTCCATAAAAGAAATGCTCCTGTGAGAAGCCTGTGATTAGCTACAAATTTGATGTGTGACAATATCAGTGCTAATGTTGTAAGAGATATCTATATTTTTTATTTTCTAATACCTGGTTAATGAAATCACATTGTGACATCTGAATCTGACTAAGAAACTGAGGGAGACTTTATGCTCCTAGGCTAATGTCAAAGTCAATCACTCTGTTTATCATGTTTCTGGACAAAGATCGGGGAACATATTTTACAAAATAAACATCATGTTGTATTCAGTTTAGTAACTGTTTACCAAGGTCAGCGAGGGCACTATACAACCAGAAGTTGTTTTTTTTTTTGCAACCAAAGACCCTGCTGGCAATTTGAAAAAAATTTCTATTCATCTATGCTCATAAATAAACAAATAAACAGCGCTGTCTAAACATGTTTTCTACACCTGACTGTGATAGTGCTCCGTGATGCATCCCAGAGCTGCAAGCTTACTGTAAACAGAAGACAATGTTAGTAGACTGAGTGGAGATTTAAATAATCACTTCCCGTCATACCTGTCAGAATAAAATCTTGAGTGAAAACATGAAAGTTTGGGAGTTGAATTTTAGCCCAAAGCTCAAGTGACAAACTTTGTATATCCACTGAACCGTATAATCACGTGATCATACGAGTTCCAACTAAATCTGTGGAGTCGATCATGACTCGGGTTGTCACATAATCTTTTGGGCATTATGCTACATAGTAGCACTCCAACTGTAGTTTAAAGGAATAAGTAATTAAAAAAAAAGTTCTCACAAGTAATATGAACAATATAGATTGCATGTTCTGGGGAGTTTGCCTTCAAATCAGTGTTACTTTTAATCTCCATGTTTTATTGCAGTGTCAATGCAGCAGTTTCCTTGATCCAAGAAGGCAATAAAATAAACTTAACCCAAACTGTTTTCATGTATGTTCCTTTTCAAGTAGCCTTGTAACTGTATGTTTTTGCACATAAATGTTAATAGAAATAAGAAAAAAGGACTGATCAAATTTCTGGCCTTCATACTAAGCTATGATCACACAGGCATTAAGCTGAGTTCCACCTCAGTTCATTTCCCTTCGATACAGGTAGAAAACTCTCAAGATTTCTTCATGTACAAAGACAGAACATGAAGCCTGTGAGTGAAAAGCCTCATGGACACAGATAGCAGTCGCGTTGTGAACCTGTTGGTGTAATCAGTTCATTTCTGTGACATGTCACTGATCTCGAAACAGCCTATTTATTCACAAGAGGTGGAAAATGTGGGAGAATGAACAGGCCTGTCAATAAAACCAATTTGTTTTGACAACTGACACAACAAAGGGATGTGAGGCGGTGAAACACCGGACTCCATGTCAGCCTGTAATTTAATGCTGTCAGCTGCCACAGAAAAGGTCCAACCCCCGGCTCATTAGAGGTGCAGCAGCTGAGCAGAAATGCTCTGCACTGCTTCTTTCTGTGAAGTGATTTCTGTGGGCTCACCTGTACCCGTCGATGAAGCTGGCATTGATGTAGTCAGAGCCCTCCACCCCTCTGATCGGCTGCAGGCAGACGCGAGTAGACTCGAAAGGCATGATGTTCACCAGGCGGTTCTTGAATTTGTTGCACGGCAGGTTGGCACTGATGAATCTTGAGGTATGTGCTTTAGAGTTAGCCAGTTTCTGCAGAGACAGAAGAAAGGACAGGTGATTGCAGCTACACGGCAACATCCACTGTCGATCATCTGCCTCTGGTCTTTATAGTGCTAATCCACCCAGCCTTGGCGGAGTGTGGCGTGTGAGCAAGGTTGTTAAAGGGCACGAGGAGCTAACATTCGTACTGATGCACGAGAATGATGCACTTTGAGCCGATCCTTTTTTTCCTCTGACTTCATATGAATGTCGGATACTGCCGTGTGTTAAAGCTCATCCTGAAGATGCTGAAAAGTCAAAACAAATCCTCAAACATTTAGTGTGAGCCGACAGACTTGTGACAATGCAGATCAAACCAGAGACAATGACACATTTCAGTGCAAACCCAGTTGCGTGAATGATTTCATTTTTAAAATTGATCTTTTCAGTTTCGGTGGGGGGAGGGGGGAGTTTCTTTATTGACGGGAATGAATGTGAGACCTCTGCACTGCAAGGGCAAGTGTCAAACTCAGAATTGCTTGACGAATAAATTCGCAGTGAACTGATGATCAAAACCTAATTATGCTCTGTTCAGATTTACAGCCGCCCTGCTTGCATCAAATAGCAGCATAATATTGGATGCTGGGCATTCCCCCTGCCACAGGACAGAACTGGTTAAGAAACTGCACTTTTGCACTTTTGCTAATGCAGTTGAAGGCAGTGGATTGCTGCAGATCATCCTGTGTAAAACTACCTAACCTGGTATGACCTTATCTTCTGGTTTGTCCTGGCTCTTGCTCTCCCTTTGCAGTTCCCTCTACTTGAGCATGTCATCAGGAGCTCAGAAGTTAAGCTTTAACAACTTCCCCTCTGAGAAGACGGAAAATCCTTCTTCTGCCTTCGCTTGCGCTGCATCATGCACTTGAGTACTACATTTACATGAAGTTGGAGATATCGTGCAAACCAAGATAGCTATACTTTTACTGATTACAACTTTATAATAATCGATTCTCACTTTATGTTATAAAATCTAGAGAACCACAGTAGTTCAAAGGTCATTTCTTTTGTTCTTAAGCATGGTAACACGCAATGTGTGTACTACATTGTTATGAAATTACCTCCAGTTTACCAGCCTACAAAAATGCAGTGAGTTTGCAAAACAGAGGAGAAAAATCCCAACAGAAGCAGTTTTGGTTGGACTCGTATAACATTGTCCTCAGTGGTGATCCTGAAAAGCCTGTATGAAACTAAACTTGATCAAGGTACATCAGCTCACTCATCTTTAAACTGTTAGCATTGGAATTCGGCATACTATTTATTTAAAGACTTTAATGACTTAAAGTGTCTGTCACCAGGCGGCTCTTGGTGACAGACACCAAGAACACTCAGTGTCTTTAACTTCTTTAAATACACTGAGTGTCCAAAGCTATACAATCGTACCATTCACTCTAATCAAAATCCAGATCTGCTCACCTTAAACTCCAGTTCCATAGCTGTCACAGACTCTCCAGCGGGCACCTGGGTGAGCTTCTGGATGTGGGCATACAGGTTGCGGGCAGGGACTTCTGTGTTGCCACAGACTGCAGCTTCCAGCAGGGCCTCATGGATGAATATGTACTGATCCTCTGTCTGCACCATGTAGTTCCTTTGAGCTCGCATGCACGTCACATGACCGTATATGTCCACCGACTTCTCGTGTTTCATCCTCTCCAACATGGCGTCAATCACAATAAAGCAGCCTGTCCGGCCCACACCGGCACTGACGGAGTACAGAGAGAAAACACAGGCGTAAGACTAGACGTCCCTGACCGCTTCACATCTTTCTCCTGACTACTGTGGTGTTTCCACGGGTTGGGAACAGAATCTGAATTCTCATGAATACAAATTCAAACCAGTTACAGATGGGTCCTCATGCCTCCACACAGATTCACTGAGAGATAAAGCTGGCCTTTAACATTATGGAGGCATGGAGGAGGCTCATTGATTCCACTTTTATGTCATTGGTTGATCACGGTGATTTCGTTTATATGCCCGCTTGCTCACAATGGTTAGACATTCTGGATTTGTATGTCACGGAACATGGAGATTCATGATGGACTTTAAAGTCTTTACACCTCATTGAATTTTGCATGCTCGGCTTGGATAGGCTGCCTTGTCTTTATGTAGACACCACATTGAAGATGCCTTTCCAAGCCGAGCATGGATCAGCCTATCCATGCTCAGCTTGGATAGGCTGCGTTGTCCGTCTGTAGACACAAGCAATTTTTTTTTAACCATTCTTGGGTTACCTGCGCATGAAGGAAATTATAGATAGTTATTGTCTTCGATTCAAAGACATATTCCTGGTACCTGTGCCTAAAGTTCACACTAAATAAAAAAAAAACAAAACTGTAGGGGCAGTTACTTAAAGATGGCTAAACTTTCCTTCTCCTAATTATTCTGATACTGATCATCTAAGTTTCCTTAGCTTTGAAGTTTACAATCATGTACTTCTTACTTGTTTCTTGTATCTTGCTGTGTTCATAATTAGTTTATGTTACTGCTGCTGTTTTATAGTGCTGCCTAGCTTGGCCAGGGTAGAGATTTTTAATTTTAACATTCAAAAAGTAAATAAATGGTAATATAAATGTAAAAAATGTGAGTTAATGGAGCTAACAAACTGCGCTCCGATATGCAAATGTATTTTATTATATTGTGTGGCAGAAATGAAGAGCAATACCTCTACAACCCTTGATTTTAGTGAATGGCTGTGAATGGACTAAATTGCTGTGAGCCATATGAAGAACAGTCCATTTCCAAAAATGTATTGTTTTGAACATATCAATAGGACAAGAGCTTTCAGTATATATTATTGTATTATTTAGCATTATTTGGTTACATCTAATATGTTGTGCTGTGGACGACAAAGCCCACAGATTGCACTGTGCATGACAGAGTGAACACTGAGCGAAGTCATGATTACAGGATGACTGTGGTTTTTAAAGTGCATTCAGCTCAGGACCTCTGCAGCCATTCTTATGTACTTATTGTGTTATAAATAAAAATACCTGCATTGTATATCTAACATCCCCTGCATAATTTCTACTCTGCAAGTCTTATGGAAATGTATGAATTCTGGATTTCTGCTGTAGAATTGGAAATGGAAAAGCCAGATATGGTTCTCTGACTTTATGGAAATGTAATATCTATTCCATAAGGAAGAATTACATTTGCTTTTTGTGTCTAAATTTGTACAGTATAAAGCAGACCAGTCATTTGAGATGCAGTGGTCTGAAAAAAGAAGAAAAATCAATTGTCTGGAGTCCAACTGCTCGCCTTAGAACAGTTATCATCCCTAATGTTTGATAAGTCAGCATTTTTTAATCACTGTTATTTAATAATAAACTATTAGTTAACAAAGTAAACAAACATAATAATGTGTACTAGTTATTAAATTGTTTGTAGAACACTATTGTAAAATTGCAAATGATTATTAAAATGATTAAAAAAAATTAATTACAAGTTTTATTGACTGTTAAATATACAAAATAATGATAATGATAATTCTTGAACAGTTAATATAATGTGAGAGTAGAAAATGAAACAATACATTTTAAGATTGTACCTTACGATTTGTAACTGGTGTTTTATGCTGGTTGGTAAAAAAAAAAAAAAAAATAGAATAAACCAACAGCCAAAAGCTGCAGCAGCACATCAGATGGGAGTCCCTGATGACAGGTGTATGTCATTTCCTGTTTCTACACAACCTTCAGCAGTGTCGGTTTTTGAATTTTAAACTGACTTTGAAAGGACAGAAGAGGAGAATGAAATCACAAGGGAACAGCTCATTCATGTGATGTATTCTTCAATATGCTTTCAGCATGTCGTGACATTAAAACGAACCTTCGATCCCTGAAAGCATACTAATAAAGAATAAGAGTTCTGCTTGCTTGCCAGGAGCCGCATAAAAGCTAAAACATTTCCAAGACAAAGAAAAGCTTATAAACATTGTGATTCTTTCCCCCCTCCCAATCGGTTGTGGCAGATAGGCTCCCCCTCCCTGACGCTGGTTCTGCCACAGGTTTCTTCCTGTTAAAAGGGAGTTTCTCCTTCCCACTGTTGCCAACTGCTTGCTCATAGGGAATCATCTGATTGTTGGGGTTTTCTCTGCATTATTGCAGGGTTTTTACTTTACAATATAAAGTGCCTTTAGGCGGCCATTGTTGGTGCTATTTAAATATAAGACAGTTCAATCCTCTTCCATTCTTTTAACACTGCTGAGAGTAGTATAGATGTTAGCGTCTGTGTGTTTTTCTGTTTTCTGAGTCCTTACTTATACTTTGTAGGCTTAGCTTTCTGTTTTGGTCTTTCTGTATTTTAGTACTCATAGTTGGGAGTCTTGTCTTATGTTCAATTACATGACTACCTCATGTGTAAATGTATAATCAAGTCCTTCCCCTTTATCTATGTCTTAGCATTTATATATCCTCCCTGTGTGCTCCTGGCTTGTTTGTGTATTCTGTCTTTCCCCGGTGGACTTACTATTTTTGGGACTGTGCATTAACCTAATAAAAGTGTTTTGTGTTTTTTTCTTTTACTCCTGCATGCATTTTGGGTCCCTTTTCCAACACTATATGACAATAAAAACAGGAAGTGACATCCATCTAGCATAAGGGCCTCTGTTCCCTCCTCTTAAAGACAAATGAACTCCATTTTTTGTAAAGTGAAATAATGTGTGTTTGGCGTTGTTATTTTGTATTCTGATCATTTTTCCTTTTATGACAGGAAGGCTGTGCAGTATTCTGATATACAGAATCTACATTTTTATTTATTTGACCAACTTAACTCATTCTTCTAAACAAATGAATAGATGGATTTTAATTAGAAACTATGTTGTATGTACAGGGAACATATTAGATCATGAAAGATCACATTATATGTCCTGAATAATACACAGACACATAGCTGTTTTCTCTGGTTTCCACTCTTTGCTTTGCTTATTCTTTATTACAGGTTGGGGTGTGACTAAATGCAGTATGATCTTTAGATACTGAAGTATTTCACAGTGCTACACTTTGAAATCACTGATCCCACTTCTTCACAGAAGAAGTGGTGTGAAGGTCCTTCAGACAGCAGGGAGGGAGCACGCTGCCTACAGAAAACTGGACTGGCTTTTCAGATCCTTGCCCCTGTTGTTTCTTTGATAAGTCTGGTTTAAAGCTCCCCAGATCAGCTGGGTTGGTAAACATGAGTGTGCTGTGTGCAGTGTACAAAAACACTTTGAAGGATTTCTGTTTTCTTTCGGCATAACACATTTACTTTGATGGGTTAGCTGTGAAGAACGTTCAGCACTTAAAGCAAAGTATTTAAACAAATTGTGCTCTTGGCTTAAAGGCGTTAGTATGCTTTGAACAAACTAGGTTGCGACTTATTGTCCAAGCATGTCTAAAGGCAGATTAATGTTTACACTGGAAATTGGGGTGAAAAGGCTTCAGTGAGAGCTTCCTCCAGGCTGCATCTCTTTGTCTGCCTGATTCACCTCTAGGACTTTGATGTATTTGCATTTGTGTTGATAGAGAAATAAATTGCACAAATGCAAATGTCAGGCACGGACGCTCCAACAGTGTTTAAAACTGACTTTTATCTTTGATCTTCATTCTAAAATGTTATGAAAAGTTCTGAAAAAGGTTCACCTGGCTTTGTAACAAGATCAACGTTAGCCTGAGACAAAAGTAATAAATATCAGCGTCAGAAATTTAGGATGATTATGTTGCAACATGAGACTTCTGCTACAATGTTCTTACACAACACTTGATTAAATAAATGAATGAATTACTAAACAATACAGATCAATAGATGGAGATGGAAAACAAATATGTATATTAAATCAATATTACAAAGTGTAGCTGTGTAAACCTTGCAAGATGGCTGAAATTATGAGTGTGCATGTCTGTTAAAGGCAGACTGGTTATTAGTTTGAGAGTCGCATACACTTGGGTGCAATTGGGAAGATGGTTTCCAGCAATGTCACATGATCTGAAACAATATTTTTTTAAGGCATGCTGCAGTATTTGGATAATGTAACATAAGGTTTACCTGCAGTGAACCACCATGGGTCCGGCATCTTGAGGATTGCAGGACTTGATTCTGCGTAGAAAGGCCAATGTTGGGGTAGGATACTCAGGCACTCCATGGTCGGGCCAAGCCAGAAACTGGAACTGTCGAACTTCTCTTTTTTCACTGGAGCCATTCTGTTAAGACACATTTACTCATGTTTGTCACCCACAAAAACAGACCCCAACATACTAATGTGATTATGGGGCTATCAGCTAAAAGATTCGCTGGCATAAATTCAATTATCTGAATGATTAATATAAGAACTTCTTATTATGCACTATTTGTACATCACAAATGCACTCTGAGCTGCACTCAGATGCATACAAAAGTGTCCTTGGTGTATGATGACGTTTTGATAGCTTTATCAGTGACGAACATAATATCAAACACACCACATTTTTTTCCAATTCAGGCACCAAGGCCACAATCTGCTTAGACTCTTAAGTACTTTCTAGACAAGAAAGAATATTTTCTATCCTTTTAAAGCTGCGGAAGCCGTAATCAACATGGAGTGCTGCAGGAATGACCTTTTTTGTAGGCCAACCCTGAAGGTAGCAACTCTTTAGCATCCCAATGACTTTTTTGTCAGTTCCTTAAAAAAAAAAGTATGTGGCTTTTGGATTATCAGAGAAAAAATAGTTCTGTGGGAAACACTAGTTTATCATACTTGTGCCTTGGTGAGCAGAATAAGGTCTGTGAACTAATGACATTTCTTATGATTTTTGAAGTGTAAATGAGTTAAGTGATCTATTTATTAAGTGACCATATTATGATCCTGTTTCCATTTTTCCTTGGACGCATGAATATTAAACTTTATCGTGACACCTGGAACAACAGTCACATAGATCATTTCATTGAAGTTGTAAGAATATGCTCTTTGTTATGCTTCAGTTTTTATCTGCTTTTGAAACATGAAAGATCTGGAAATGAGTAATAAAGTTAAACTTAACAAGTGGATAAAAATTTTAACTAAAAATTACACTAAATACAGTATCCTTGGACCAGATATTGAACCCTGAGCTGCTCCTGATGATCTGTTTAACTAAACAGATCAACAGCAACATGGTTGGATCGTAAGAAGTTCGGACGATTCACCTCCTCAACAACTTCTCTGGTGAAAGATTTCTACACATGAACATAAGAAGGTGCTTATCTTTTTGTTGTCTGTCACTTATCACTTCCTCCATATTCACAATACATGGAGTCCTTACCTTATAGAGGGCAAACGTTCTCACACTGTATGTAGCCAGCTCCAGTGTGTCCAACATGGTCACTTGAATCATCCCATACGTCTCTGTGCCTCGACTGGGCCAATACTGGTCACATTTCACCTACAAACAGAGACAAAACAAAGGACTATTTAGTCATACAACCAGTAGTGTTGGCAGTGGAGTAGGTGTTGATCGAGAGATTGGTTGGCGCAGTATCTGCAGTGATGTGATTGCTGTGCAGGTCTCAGCTGATGAAAAGAGAGAGCTGGAGATATTGATTAACTATTTGTTTCTTAACCTCACCTATGGCCACAAGCTGTAGACAGTGACTGAAAGAACGGGATTGTATATGCACATGACTGAAATGAGCACCTTCCTAATGGTGTCTGGGCTCAGCCTTTGTTGTAGGGTAAAGAGGTCAGACATCCATAAGGGTTCAAAGGAGTGGTTTTCCACATTGATTGGAGCCAGATCAAGTGCTTCAGGAATGTCCAATCAAGAGGAGACTTCAGAGGACACCCAGGATGTGTTGAAAAGTTTATGTCTATTGCACTGTTTGGTAATACCTTGGTATTCCTTTGGAAGAGCTGGAAGAGGGGCCTGGAGAGAGGGATGTCTGGGCATCTCTTCTTAGATTGCTGGCCTTGTGACATGGACACTGACCAACTTTGCTCAAAATGTGGCCCTTATTTGCAGGTTTTTTTTGGCCACCACTGGCCTTAACTAATGGCATTGATTTAGGGCAAGTTTGGCTTCCTCAACTAAGTTCCACTGTAGACGATGGAACTTGTGGTATTTGGGACACATTCGGCCCACACAACATTTACCAGTGCTGTATCAAATCTAAAAGTACCATAAGTAATCTACATAGGTCCAAATGTAGATGCTATCAGGATAGCTTTTCTAACACGTGAACTACGGACAATATCGGCAGGGGTTGGCTTGCGTGATGGCCAAATGTATTATTTCCTACGTATCAGGAAATAGTCCGATGTGATGGATATTTAAATTCTCCAATGCTCCTCCATCAGATAATTACTAGAAAAGCTCAGGGCTGTGATGCATGTCTGAAAACAGCTTCTCTAGTACGGAATACAAAGTAGTAAAATAATGTCCAAAACAAGTCCTTATGCACGCTACACGTAAGAATGGATAACTTTGAACAATGCTCTTGACCTGATTCTCTTGATATATTCATTCCTACATGAAAATGGATTTAGAAAAGGACTTAGTGATTAGATTACATAAGATTAGATCGTAATCACAATCTTAGACCCTTACAACCCCAAGCTTGCAGGATGATTTACTTCACATGGCACCTAAATTAATATCGTTAAGGAAGTTGCCTGTAGTGACTAATAAGGGAAAATTGTTGGTGTATCTAATGGCAGCCTCTGATTTAATAGTCTGTAAATAATGGCAGGATGTTTTCATAGCGCTTTTCATTTTGGACCATGCACAGAGATGTGTGAGTTCCTTCACATTAGCAGAAAGTGCGGATAGACAGGTTGTCACCTCTGCCTCTCAGGTTAGAGAGCATCTAATATTTGCTGCGCCTCTGGTTGAACTGCAGACGGCTGTTATTGGCTCTGGCAGAGGGCTGATGGCCACTGTCACAAATAATAATGGTACACTGCTGTGGCACTCAGCTCTGCCCTGTGGTTGTGGAGTTATTAACAGTGAGAATGAAGGTTTCACATCATTACTCATATGAACGCTGTTTCTACCCTGCTACCTGCCATGTGATTCCACAGGCGGCGTGCTGATGTTGCTGAGCCAAGCTCATCAGTACTGCGAGCGAACTACATTCAGAACAGTAAATCAGAGGATCGACAATCCTCTTCCAGCCTCCTGTCTTATATTTGTCTTCTTCTATTTGTAATGTATTTTCCATTGTGAGAGAATCGATGAATTTCATCCAGACAGCAATGGAGCAAAATACTAGAAAATATATAAAATGTGCTCCGATATTCTTAAATTATGGGTTGCAGCAAGCCACTGCCTCTCACCCTCCATCAGCTGGGATGATGCATTTTTATATGACTACATCACATTGAGTCAAAATCAATTTGGCCTATTTGAAGTTTTTCATCAAGCCCAAAACTCACATTATTTATAAAAAACTTTGCTCTGCATAAAAGACAGGTGCACCTTCACTGAACCTACAAGCCAACATGATAGTTAACAGGAAATGGAAGTAAAAATGAACATCAATGCTGAAGGCAGACAACTTCCACAGAGAGGGGGGAAGACTGAGTGCTTTGTTAGTGAGTTTAAAGTGAGGCCCATGTGCTCTTTTAGAACAAGGGTCTCGAACTCCAGTCCTCGAGGGACGGCGTCCTGCAACTTTTCCATTTGTCCCTGTTGTAACACCCCTGAATACAATTAGTAGGTCATTAGAGTAGATAGAACTTGACTGCATGCTGAGGTGGCAATTCAGCCATTTGATTCATGTTACAGCTGCTCATGACTGAATGAAAATGGTGCAATAAAAGTACTTTTAGAAGTACATTTTTCCAAACACTTACATTTACTTAAATGTACTTGAGTAGGGTTAGGGGTTGCCACTTCAGAATGCAGTCAACTTCTATACTCTTGCTAATGACCTACTAATTGTATTCAGGTGTCTTGCAACAGGGACACATCGAAAAGTTGCAGGACGCCGTCCCTCGAGGACTGGAGTTCGAGTTCATTTTGAGTCCACGTACCAGTAGAGATAAGGAGCTGTGGATGTAAAAAGTCCTTGAACTGAAAAGAGGCATGCAACTATAGCACAATATGTTTCTTTAAGCCAAATCTCAAAGTGATGGAGCTTTAAAAAGACCAATACAAACGGCTGACCACGGATTTTCAAGAAAACTAAGATTTTTTTTTATTTTTTTTTTTTTTTTTTTGCAAAAATTATCCTAGGACGTGCCAGGATTACATATAGGTTGAGGCCATAAAAACAACTGTCTGATTCCTGCAAAATGAATGGACCTCACCCGTGACTTCTCCTCCAGACGGGTCATCATAACGATGGTGCATGTCCTCTGCTCCCATACCATCCTCCAGAAGTCACTTAGCGTCTCTGGCAGTGGACCCTGGGTAGCGATGTAAGCATTCTGTTTTCTGTAGCCGTCAATGTAGTTGCCATTTATGTAGTCACTACCTGGAACTCCTTAAGCGAGAAGCACAGTTGGACATAATGAGCAAACAAAAACAAATGGCAGCAGATCAGAAAAGGAAGGTCGATAATGTCTCAAACTGCTGCTTGTTTCTCACCATCTACAGGTGTGAGGATGACCCTGGAGTGGTCGTAAGCAATAACATTTGCATAACGGTTCTTTGGCTTGTTGACCTCCAGGTTGGAGTGCTCCCAGGTGAACTGCTGTCCTGGATCAACAGACTGGAAACACAAACGTTGGGAGTGAGAGGTGGGCGAGAGAGCAGATAAGTGTTTATTACAACAGTACCTGCATTCTTTACTCTTGAATGAAGAGTGCAGGCCAATATATGTGACATAAATTCATTATCTCTTCTTCAGTGTGCAGCCGAAGTCCTTGATATGAAAAGTCCTGGTTGATCTTTAAGCGCCTGAATTCCACTCATTCCACATTCCACTCTTAAAATCCCATCCAGCATTCCACCTGCCGGCCACGTTTGTGGTCAATCAAGGAAAGCATTGAGGAAAGGTTTAGGAAAATGGCCTAAGATATGTTTTTTCCTCATAGCATATGAGACTGAATGATAGAGACCACTTGCATTATATTGAAAGTGAAGAGATAAGGACCTGTGGTAGATTTTATTTCTCTGTACCAACACAAAGGCAGAGACAGGAAAGCAGTCAAAACTCAAGCGAGATAGGGTCACTGTACTATTATATGAGCTGGTTGAAAAGAACCTGTGTGCAGCGGCAGAGGCGCAGGGATTCACAGGAGAAAAAGCAAAACAGGTTACTGCTGAAGCCTAAATTATGCAAAGGTATAATGACCAGAGACTCAAGAATGACTCATCAACTACTTAAGCTGTGTAATTGAATTTGCTGAAATATGTAGTGCAGGTGTTATTTCAAAGCTAAACAGGATGAAGTCAGGGATTTTTTTAGTGAGTAACTACATTATGTTTGCTACCTTGATATCAACCCGTAGCTACATCATCTTGTCGGAACAATTTCATCGGACAATTTACTTATAGATTTAAGAGTAGTAGAATGCATAATTATGCCAACAGAAAATAAACGTCAAAAGTAAATTATTAGATTATTAAGTGATGCTTTTTGAGTTGAACCAGGTGCATTTCCAAGGACAAGAAGTCACAAAAGACTTAGACATTCCTTCCAGCAACACATCAGAAGGGCACGAGAGACCAAGGTCAAGCCACATCGCCTATTTTAAAGTAGCTCTGTGTAGATTCCAGAAGGTCGCTGTTATTAACTTCCCCACTGAGTGGCTTTTTGTTTTGTGCAGTTGTCTAACAAATTAAAGAACCTCAGTTTAATGTGTGAGGAAACACAAATCAAATTAAAGTTCATTTTGACCTGAAGAAGCAACCAGTGTCAGATTTATTTGTTTTTAAGTTGCACCTAGCTGCCTAATCACCCTGTTTTGGCTATTAGTTGGGGTTCAGTAACTTTGACAGGCGG
>VURO01018674.1:0-36562 GCA_015108175.1 Pelvicachromis taeniatus | reverse complement strand
TATCCTTGCAGCTGGGGGATGCTTAAAATATCAAAATATCTATCCAAGATAAAGAAACACAAAAACATGTTTGCTTGTAAAGCTCTGCTGGCTGTATCTTTCCAAATTGACCGTTTTATTCATCTCCTACATTACCCATATACACACACACACACACGACCACATTTCCACTTGACCACATTAGGAAGGTAATATAGAGTTAAATTAAAATCATTTTAATCAAGTAACTAGGTGATCTTACAGGAGCATTATGGAGCATACACTTGTTATATCTAAAACAAAACAAAAACAGCACAAAGAAATAGATCCAATGGATTCCATAGTCAGTAGTCTTCAGCAGGATACAGAACAAAAGACCCAAGTGTCCGTGTGAAACAGTAAAACAATCATTTTTCCAGCTTCATTCGGTCCGATCTGTGCTCAAGAAGTCCTTCAATTGTATTCAATTCTTCCTAGCCCTCTATTTTAAAAACCGACATTCAAAAACATGAACAGAGCTTATCCTGCAGCTCAGAGGAAGCTGTCTGTCACCTGGCCTCCCTTATCTTCTGGCCAACACAATTGTCTGACTCATTTCGCTTCTGCAACTCCACATTTGGAGCTTGTGAAAAGCACTTTCGACGAGACGTCCACAGCAGCATATTTCCTCACAGTCAAAGCTTCACAAAAGAAAGAAAAGGAGAGCGCAGACACTGTAGAGTTATCCTCATGAATCTCCGGCAAGGTCCCCCCCCCCTCCCTTATCATCCTGTTGACAGCTTGTCTGATTCCTATAAAACTCATCCTGTCTGTCTTTCATTGAATTGGCTGGAGATATCTTCTCTACTGGCTGACCTTGAGAAACTGTTTTGAGCAAATTTCACAAATTTCAAGAGTGAAGCACTCAAGTTTAGGCAAATATTTTTAAACATGAGAGATACGTAGAAAAGCGGTAATAAGAATAGAAGATGCACCAACTCTCCATCTGTCTTTCTTTGAAAAACCCCTCTGCAAAGCCCACCAGCCCCAAAGAAGTACAGCTAAACTCCAAGGATGACTAGTTTATTTTCTCTCTGCCATTTTTATCTCTCTGTTCACATGCTGTTCAGTGTCCATTTATCCGTGGTGAGGGCTTCTCCTTGGCAGGAACGATCACTTTCAACAACAGTCCCTGCAAATCAGAGCGACGTGTCACATCATTCCAGTGACAACTAACGACTACCAATGTATCTGGGCAGGCTGCCAGTGCGCTGGGCTAAGAACAGCCGGGGGTGGGGGTGGGGGGTGGTTTGGCGGAGAAGATGGCGGAAGTGGGGGGGGGGGCTGCACGCTCCAAGGAGACAGAGGTTTAGCTCACTGGTGGCAGCATCAAAACCTCACATTCCATCCCTTCCGTCAACAAAGTCCCTTACACATCATGTGTTGAGAGATTAAATCAATCTGCTTTGAGAGGCTGACTCGGATACTGTATGTCTGGAGGCTGGCTGAGACAGGAGTCAGAGAGTCCAATAACTTAACAGGGGGAAGGGGAGGCAACACAGACATGGGGGTCATCTGATTCATCAAACTTTCAAACCCGCTTTTCCTCCTCCCCTTCTGCTCAATTGTGTCATCAAGGTCGAAGCGGTCACCAAAAGTTTGACTTTGCACGTACACATTTTGCATTTGGATTAAGTGTAAAACACAATATTCCCATAAATAAACACTAATTGGTAGCTAATTTTCTTAGTTCTTGCCTGGCTGATTCATTGCCTCTGGGCTAGTATGAATTATTCATCCAAGTGGCAAAACAGCTTTATGTAGAAACCTACAAGGCACTGCATTCATTATGCTATCATGCAGAGCAATTCCAGGCACTGACGGCTAGTATTAGAATAATATGCATATTGGATATTCTTTTTTTTTTTCTTTTTTTTTTTTTCTTCCAGGGGCATTGGCAGGCAGTAATAGTGCTTCCGTTGGCAGGGACGGAGAGGAATGCAACGCCCCTCATGGCTGACAAAACCCCCTTGTTTTGACAGAATTGAGCGAGGAGGGGATGAGTGTTTCAGCTCTGCCCTCGTGGAGAGAGGATTAAGCTGTGTGGTCGTGCTGCCTGGTGGCGCAGCGAGCTGGTACGGGTATGTTATCATGTCAATCCTCCCCCCTATGACACCACAGATCTGCCCCACGACTCCAAAAGCAGCACCTGGCCTGGCTGCCGGGAACTCATCAGGCTCAGTGTTTTCTCTCGGGACCAAGGCTACATCGCGTTTTCTGCAGAATCCAAAGTCTGGCCTAATACACAAGAAGGACAGTTCAAAGACATATATACTGTGAGGCTAGAGGCTTCATTCGTGCTTCGAAGTAGGACTCTTTACCTGCTAACATCTGTAGACTTTGCATGTCTTTCCTTATACAAAGTTTAAGACGACAGCAGCTGAGCTGGGGTGATGACTTGGACGAGAGATGGCAAAACGCAAATGTCAGTTCAAAGCAATGCGAGACTGTTAAATGGCAGCCGGCGCCTGGCCGGGGTATCAGTCTTCGCAAGTGTTCCCTGTCTCCGCAGATCTGTCTCTGTACCGGAGATGCCTTGCCTCCAGAGGCACGTGTAATGTCCTCGGGCCACAAGTGTGGAGAAAAACACGTAAGGAACGTGAGTGGTTTCCTCTGCTATCTTGCCAAGTTTCACCCCAAGTATTTGGTTTTAGAGTCGCATTTTAAAAATTTGTCTGAAAATTTCACTTCAGATATCAGATCCTTTGTGCTTCTGAAACTTCTTCCACCTAAAAAAATGGGTCAAACAAAGGGTCGTATATTGGAAGCAAACTTTTTAGGGCATTTGTATTGTTACTAAGCTATAGTGGACACACCTCTCTGCTTAATGGCCAATGTGACTCATTGTCATCATCTGATCTATCCAAGTTGTTCTGAGAAGCTTTAAAAAAAAAAAAAAGTCACATTGGCTCACAAGTTTTTTTTGTTTTTTTTTTTAAATGCAGGGGAAAAAAAGCAAACTATGCAGTTCCACCCTTCAGTGTTATAGAAGAAATACAGAATGTGGGATTGCTGTTGTGCCTGGTATCATTTAAGACGTCTCATTGTTTTGTTGGCACCAAAAATCACTTGCTCAGTTCAAGCGCACCAAGCAAGAACTAAATGATTTGTCTAATAGAGGGTGCATGTTTGGAGGAATTGGCTGTTTTTCCAAGTGTTCTCCCCATTACTGCTGATACCGAGTGTGAGACTGTGTGCTGCCAAACATTAGGGAGCATTAACATCATTCCTGCCCACTGGGCTGGAATTCAGCCCATCTCTGGACCCAAACCGGAAGAATTATTTATTTTTTATTTTTTTAACAAGACATTCATTATAAAAGAACCGCGCAATCCAAGGACAGTTCAAGCGATTGTTTCTACCTTGCAACAAATATGCTGTCAAACAATTAATCTTAGACAGTGCTCAGTATATTCTGTCTTTAAAAGACTGCTTATATCCAAGGATAGTGCGCTTAAGTTTGTGTGATGCTGGCAGATGAATGAAAATGGACATAACAGCTAAGAAAAAGAAAATCCTGGTAAAAATCGAGCCTGCAAGACAGCTGCTGCTGCTGCCGACTTTCTCCTGTGAGATTAATAGTGTAGATATATTAAAGATGTTAAGCAAATCACTACATATTCCCAAGTAAATTGAAAAGATGTTTAAAAACTTATTAACTGGCAAAGGATAATATCCCTCCTGGAATTAGGGATTGACAGAATTGGAGCAACTCGGGTGAAACATTAATTAAGCAAAAGGTTTTAATGTTTCACCACTGCAGCCAACGGATTGCCTGGCATCCAGTCAAACACCATCGTGAGGGGGCTCATTGCAGACCTAATGCAGACAGAACGTATTCCATGCTCATTGCAGACTCTTGTAAAGAGACCAAACTATTCAGACACAGTCTTTACTCAGAGGACAAATCTCGAGGAGCCGTGAGAGGAAGTCACACATTGGTACAATGCAACAGCAATGAAAAATTGTGATGGAATCTAAGAGTGATATCATAAATCCAGAGGCACAAACCAAAGGTGAATTTTGCAGAGTAAATGTCAGCTCCTCCCACAAGAGGATAAGCCTCTGTGCCTCACCACTATAAGTGCTCCATAGTGCACGTGAGCGTGCTAGCATTAGTACGAGATAAGGTGCACACATCCCATTTAATTCATTGAAAAGACAAGTGCGTAAGATGAACTTCCACCTCACCAAGCTACTTATAACGATTAAAATGAAATTTCAAAAATTGTCTTCTTCCCCAATTCTAGATAATGGTCCAATGAGCACACAAAAACAATGTGCCCCCTCTGCTGACCCTCTTTGTGGCAGGGAAATTGCCTCTAATGACATGCTGTAGCAGAGACACATTAAAAAGATTTCTCTTACAGTGTTGCCAATTGACACATCCTCAGAAAAATTTTCCACATGCAATAAATATGGCAACCCACTGTACCAGAGTGTAGAACGGAGAGAAAAGAGAGAAATCAATTTTAGCCTAAAGGAATAATCTTGCATCACTCACTCTGAAACACAATGTACTACCTTGATGAGATATGACAACTATACATGATTTTGAATTGAATCTGGAGGAAATAACCTAATTTCACAGGATGGAGTGGTGGGAAGTGCTCTTAAAAGATATGCATTGCCAGGGTTGCAGCGGTACACTTGGGCATATGAAATTAGGAGGCCAGCCATCAAAGTAACACACTTTAATTATCTTGGAGAAAATGAAATGCGCATGAATGCATTTAAGAAAAATTAATAAGACCAATCCTAATCTATCTTTTCTGAGTCAGGTGCTCCCGGAAAAGCTGGACAATCTTTGGGGATTTCTTCAATTAAAATTGTGGCACTAAAGCTCAGACCTGGTTATTATAAGCCTCACCCCACCTTCGTTTCATCTTCCAGCCAAAACCACATATTTTTCTGTTGTCACTACAGAGGCAGTCACTAATTACAACTCATACATAATCTGTTATGCTAATGTTTTTTGCCTTCTTTGATCTCCCCCCTGTGGTTGAGGACAGCCAGATCATAGACTTGGGCCAAGTCTGTCACTTGAGTCAGAAGGAGAGAAGTGAAGTGGAAGGAAACCTGATTTGTTGTGATGCTCGTCAGCCGATGAGAACGGGAATGTTTGATCAGGTCATTACATGTAGACTCTAAAAACAACACGATCAGCCCATCCACAGCTTTAATCACAATCTTTTAGGAAAAATAAGCCTAGCCTCAGATGTGGACCAGGGAAGATAAAGAATAGACTGGAATTTAAACACCTATTAGTTTTAGGATTAATCTTTCGTAAGCTGCAAAGAAATTGCTTCTGTACCTAGTTCTTTAACTTAATGGACTGCTGGCGATATGTTAAAGTAAGCCATTCTTCTTAATGAACTTTTAGATGGCTTATACAATTCTGAGTTTCAATGACAAATAATGATTTGTGCAAGAAATAAATGAAGCAAGTACCAACCATCAGTATCAGTATGAGACCAACTGAGTAATACAACGCACACTGTACCTCATTTCCTTTCACACCAACATAACATTAGAGCAGGCCCCTGTGGTCTTTCCTGAGATATAAACACCGCTGGAGGCATGACAGATAGAAACCGGCTGTACAATACTCCTCCTACCAACAGAGAAAGGTCAGCTCTGACACTCTGGTAGGAGCCCTCAAGCTCTTGTGGACATTGGGGAGCCAAACTGGCTTTCCGTAAGGAAGCCGGGTCAGACAGTCAGCCCAGAGCAAGGCAGGAAGAACTACAGACAACCCCTGGCACTATTATCCAGCCCATGGTTAAAGGGTAGCTTAATCCAGATTTTTTGGGGGGGGAAAAAAATTAAATAATTACACACCACACATGCATTTACTTGCTTCTACTGTGCATTTGTGCAGATATTTGCATTTCTTTTGAGACGTGTGTAAAAATGTAGTTCATTTGAAAGCAGTCTGTAAAATAATCACAGCATTGTTTCTGCAAAGACATGTTACTGCTCATTTTTCTTTAGTGCTGCGAGCATGCCACATTGGGTTTCACTTAATCTCTAAGCAGATCTATAATCATGCAGAATATGTAGGCAAGAAGAAGAAAAAAAGTTCTTGGGCTGTGAAAGATTTCTAGTTTCTGTCTGTAGTTCCTCTTGTATTCAAATACCATTAATAGGATCAGGCATTGGTTGCTTGCAAGTGGTCAACAAAACAGGGATTGCATTTGCTAAAATGCAGTCTTATAAACAACGGGAAAAGATTTTAAAAATTAAAAAACAAAAAAAACATTTTCAATTAAAAAAAATGTTTAAATGTTTTTGTTTTTTTTAATTGAACTGTCCAAGGTATATTGTGCCTTTTGCTATATGTCAGTCGGCATACACTCCAGTACTATCATTGCCCTTAAGATTTTTGTTTTGTTTTGTTTTTGCGGTGGAAGAATTCACAAAAGAAACAGACTGGTACTTCTACCTTGAACATTCAGTGCTTTCCACTATGAGTCTTTCACTTAATCACATTCATACAGTGGGTTTATCTGTGCCTAAGTGCTTTGTCCAACATTCACATGCACAGTCACACTCTGATGGATGCATCAGGGGCGACTCTGGGTTCAGCATCTTGCCCAAGGATATTTTGGAACGTGCAGTGAAGGAGCCCAGGATTGATCCCCGATGCGCTGTACCACCTGAACCACAGCCGCCCCACACATACTGGAAACCACTAAGGCTAATGTTAATCATAAAGCTAAAATACATTATAACATTATAGTCTACCTGACTCGATGCTTACCGAGTCAGTTTAGGTTTATCATATTCATGATAAAACACCACAAAGAAAAGGGACTATGGTTCATTCCTGCCAAACTTGACGCTTGTGAAATAATAGCCAAAGTGAAAGAGTTGACAAGGTATAATGAAAGGGAAAAGATTGAAAAAGAATAACTCTGCCGAGTTGAAAATGTAGTTACCAGGTTACCAGAGACATCTCTGGTCAGGAAGGAGGTTTGCATTTGCAGGATTTTGATCAGGAGCGTGTAGGTGTCCTCTCCTCCTGTGTGTTCTACAAATGAACATGACAGGCTTAATTCAGTAGTGCGAGGGCCAGACTGTCCTCTCCTCTCATCCCTCCAGTCTGGTTACTGCCTCTTTCATTCCCTCACGCCAGAGTGTCACCAATTAGCCAGAGCCCAGGTTTCATTAAGGCACTGGCGTTGCTGCCTGCCGCCTTCTGTAACATCCCTGATAATAAGCCTGAGATGGGTCTGCCACCTGACACACAGGGACAAGGAGGAAAAACACAGCACACACGTACCACACAAAGACACAAAATACCAACCCTGCCATGCACTAGACCGTGTGTCGTCGTGAGCAGCCACAGACTCACGCGCTGTAAACACGGTGTAAGTGTTATATGCACAAACGCCTACATGCATGCATACTTGGATGTGGAAGATCTGTCACCCTCTGAATGCCTTTTGTTCAGATGGTTACAGAAATGAAGGCTGAATGATGAAATGTAGAATGATAGGCAGGCAGGAAAATTTAGAGGGCTGATCTCAAACCAAAGTCAAGACAGCTTCAGAACACCACTGCTAGACATAGGAGCCATAGAAGGGTAAAACAATATAATACTAGCAATAATAATAATAATAATAATAATAATAATAATAAACATTTAATCAACAGCAGCCTGTTGTGTGCATTTAGGGATATTTGGTGCTATGTGCAAGAATGTAACAATAAAAAGCAACATTTTTCTCAGGTTTCAATTTCATGATTGATTTTGGGAATAACTTAAGAAGACTCTCACCATTAGATTCAGCTGTTTCAAAGACTGTGATCACGTGGCATTAATATTGATGACATATTGATATTAAAAAAAAAAGGGATTGACATTTGTACACCCCAATCTCATTATGGTTCTCAGTATTTCTCCAAGTCCAGTCACTGTACACTTTCTTCTGTACACTTTCCAGGCAATGCATCGCTAGTTTGGCAGTTTGGAGAAAGCACAGCTGGTGTAACGCCAGGTTGAAGTTTCCCCCCCCCAGGGAAAGGAACCTGGTGGGTTGAAGGGGGAAGATTTTCAGATACACAGGTGCTGTTGAATATTAGTCTCACAGCAAGAAGTCTGAGCTCATGGGAGTGAATTATTCATCCTCACAACCCAGACTTTGCACTTCTACCTTACCAGGCCACCGTTTGATGCCGCTGCAACTTCCCAGTGACTAAATAAGGCTGTGGAGCTGCTCCAGAAATGAGACGCACTGGCCTGTCCAATGGAGCCATAGGTGTCACATAAAAAATTCACCGGCATTGACGTTTAATTCTGCTCACGTTCATTTGGTCCACTGTTTTCTCTAAGGGCACTATTGCGTATGCAGTGGCATCCGGTCCATGTCAGTATGAAGTTGGATAAAGTAGATATACTACAAGAAAATTATTTGGGCATTCTACAGTTTCTCACCACAGACAATAAATTATTTAACCAAGTCATAAAGCTGACAGTTCCTAGACCACTACATGAGCAGCTTAGATTGAATGCAAGATCTGTTGATCTGCTTTTGGGAGTTTTACAAACTGATCATGGCTCACAAAAACAGTAAGAAACATGGTGAGCACTGCTAATTAACTCCAGCAGCATTTAAGTTCATGCAAATTGATCTTAATTTTTCCTAATGCAAACATGGGGACTACATTTGGCTAGTTACGGTAAGACACCAAAGACTAGACTTTAGTCAACAGGCTAATGTGAATTGCAGGTACAAGTAAACCAACAACTTGTGTCAGAAATCAAACTGGTTTCATTTAAGAACAGAAACCAAATTTGTCAGTCATTTGTCTTTAAGCTCAGCAAGTCCTCTTTTTCAACAATGTGCAAACTGCAAAACACTGGAGAAAAAGTCGTAGCAGCACAGTTTTGCATGCCTAGTACACTCATGTTCTACTGTTTCGGTCTTTGCTTATACTTAACATGCTAAACAACTGGACCAACAAGCCGAATCACTAATAGCAATTGTGTTAATAAAATCTTACGAATTACTTCTACAACCATCATCGTGACAATTTACAGCATGATATTGATATATATTGTTTTTAAATATCAGGGTTGAAAAACAAAGATAGTCTTGCTTTCAAAACTAGCACAGCAGTTTACTTAGAGTGCACTCCTAACTGAAAAAATATGCAAGATGGACCATCCCAGGTAGAAAATGGTTTTTAGTGTTATGTGATAATATTGTGCAGCTTCTTTAGAGTTACAAGGTTAAGTTACTTTAGTTGATGTTAAGGGGTTATTTTATTCTTTTACTTTGAGTGCTGTGTCACTAGATATATTGTTGCGTCATAAAAAAAATCAATCGGCTCCTTTATTCGTCACATACAATGTCACACGTACATGTTGCATGCACTGGAAAGATAGATGATTTTCTTGAAATATCATGATAATTCTAAGCTATTCCCCACCCCTAAAAATTATATTGGTACATGCTAACAAATAGGTAGCAGCTTACCAAGAACTTATAGGATAAAACACCAAACTAAAAATAGACCTGCCTGCATCATAATAGAAATTACAGATAACACAAATTACAGACATCAAAGTTTAATATGCAATGGTTTATTTTCCCTTCTTTTCATTTGTTGTTATGTATTATAGCTCGGCTATAGCTACCTGTCTGTAGCTAACTAGCCAACTACCTAGCTAGGATGTAGCTAACCTAAAAAAGACAGTTAAAAATACAAATTGTTAATATGCTTACATACAAGAAAGTAACGACATAGTTCAAAGAAACCTAAAAGGTAATAGAACAGGAAAAGCTATTGTTGCTACCCCCCCCCCACACACACACACACACACACGTGTTTCTTTTAAAAATCTTCTCTACAAGAGATGTTCAAGACCGCTTCCCATTGTGAATATTGTCTCTTTCCGATATCTGGAAATAGTAAGAGAGAAATCCTCACATAGCCTTGGGATTTGCTCAAAGACTTACTAGAGAAGGGAAAAAAAAAGATATGATTTTTGGCAAATGTTAGTTTCTGCAGTGAGCATAATATATTCACGCAACAGACAAATATTCACACTGTGTTCCTTTTGGTTGCATCCCTTGAAGCTGTAATGTACAGAAACAGACAATGTGCAGTAAAAGCCTAAACTGAACAAGTAAAACCATTTCACTTTAATATGATGGTTTCTTAACATTATAGTAAACATGTCCCCCTAATTATTTTCCAAGTCTAGTGCTATTCATGACACTGAGGCAGTCAGATTGATCATAACGTTGCTGAAAAACCAACTCATGCTTGAGGCTTTCCGCATTAATGATTACTCCTCCTTTTGCTCCAATACCAGCAAGTCTCCGAGACATCACACTCACTGAATTTATCCTCCCGGCCGGCAGCATACTATCATTACAATCAACTTGTCAGATTTTCACCGGTTTGTTTATTCAGATGTGCATTATTCCAAAAACATGTGTTTTCAACTTTGTTTCCGTTTGCAATGCGAAGCTTCCCCCACACTTCTAATGACTCCGGTGCCCTGTAATTTCTTTAGCGTGGCAAACTCTGATTACAGGGTGGGAGTCAAGCTTCGAGCCAAGCATCATCTTTTCCAGTTATTGTTTTGTGTTTGCTCCGTCTTTAACACGGGCCCTGCAGCTGTGTGTCTCAATAGTCGTGTCGATGAAGCAGTATTTAACACCAAAATGACTTAGTACATCGGTTTGCTGCAGTGCAGCCATGGGCTACTGATTTTCAGTGAATTATTTGCTAAGGCATGTCGGCATATTAAACAAGGAACGTGTAAGAAATGTAGCTGTCATCAGTCACGCTGCCCTTAACCAAGCCATCCCGAGAATAGCAATTAATACACTTCACTCACAGCAGATTTTTGGATTGGAGGTTTGCCCCTTGCTTAAAAACTAAAATTGCAGCTGACAGAGGAAGAAAAAAAGAAAAACACTACGAGGATATCTGATAATTCCAGTTCCACAAAGCTCAGGGGCATACAGGGGTCACTCACACAATCATCCTCATTTTCTGATGTTTCAGTAAGAAACAGCAGTACATCATTTCCCCTGCATCGTCTCCAGCTGTTTATTCTCACTCATTCTTTGCTCTTTTGAAGACACAGACAATTCCCCACCCCCCGCCCCCAACCCCCTCTGGCCCTGACAGCTCCAGAGTGACCACCCTGCGTGGTGCAGCGCGTACAGTAATGCCATTAAACCTTCCCCTGGGGAATCGGTCATGCAAAGACTTGAGCTTCGGGCCAATACAAAAGAGACCCATTTGAAAAGGAGCCAAGCCCAGCCTGAGGAGGTCAGAGGGTTGTTTACAGAACAACAGTCTCTTATCGGCTGTACGCTTCCCTGAGGAGTCTCCACCACAAACAGATAACAGCCTCCAAATAGGCGCCAGAGTGTGACCGATAGGAGTATAATCAGGTACATTCTGCTTTGGGAGGAAGAAGTGGAGGATAAGGGTGGATAATAGTGTACTTGACTGTTAGCGGTGCGATCATATGCTAGAGGGATGTCTCTGCAAGTAGGTAAATAGAAGTTTAATTTCACTACATGTCTCCCTTCAGAACCCCATAAAAATATATGCAGTGGTCATTTTTTTTCTTATTTTTTCTCCACAAGCTAATACCCTTATTCAACAGTAGCCTACCAACAAGGCCAAATTTATCCTCGGGGATCGCTTCATTATTGAACAGTTAAATGGTCAATAGGCTGAGCCAAGGCAGCTTTTAGCACAAGGGCAAATAGACATTGTAAAAGCCAATGCAAATAACTGGCACTCAAACAAGCCCTAATGCATTAATGACTGCATGACGTGCGCTAATGTGATAGCAACAGATTCAGACTGACAGTAATGGAGAATTTTGCCCCTGGTTATACTCATAAGGCCCAGACGGGGGACTGGAGGAGGAGGGATATACACCTGCCTACTGCCTGAGCCTTGACAGAATCCTAATAAATAAAAGGAGACAAGGTGAAACAGCAGTAGCAGCATCCTGTCCTCCTCCCACTGCCATCACCTACACTACCACCATGAGTGCGAGCAGCAGCAGCCTACACAGACAGCTTTTTGGCATGAAACAGAGTCTCCTCCAAGTTAGCGAGAGCACTTGTCCCATGAAGGAGGCAACTTGAGTTATTCATGAAATTACAGAAGAAACTTTGCACATTTTCCAAGACGTGACTGCAGCAGCGAAGCAGGAGCGGCAGGAGCTTCATCTGGCAGACGTGAAATTAAGCTTCAGGCTTTGGGTCAAGGCCGCACGCTCACCTGAGCCAAATATCAAAGCGAGCGCTATCAGAATCAATTTCGATTCACATAATAACCCCCGGGGTTATAGGCGACAATGCTGATTGAACAGCGGATTTTGAAGATAGGTGAGGGATGAGCCCGGGTTGAGGTCAATTCAATTTGAGCGTGAAACCACTTGCGCCCGACTGCCAGTCATTTGTCACAGGCAGACGGGAATCTCACAACACGAGGAGCCAACTTTCTGTTTTGAAGATAATGAGTAAAAGTGAGCTGACGCCCTGTGTGTGTGTGTGTGTGTGTGTGTGTGTGTGTGTGCAGACAAAAAAGGCCTAATGATCAATTGAGCAGCCACACTGTAATGTCCTGATTTAAAATGCTTCTCCTACTCCTCCCTCATTCCCCTCCTCCATTCCCATCACCATTAATAACAATTGAGACCCTTGGAGCATTAATTAGTGAAGATTTCCAGAGTGCCTGGAGTCTCCGAGCCACCTACAACCAATGCAGACTTGTGTAAACATGATCCGCTGCATAGTAAGTTGTTGTTTTTCCTGCAAGGATTTTTTTTTTTCTTTTCAAAAGACATGGTGATGAGATCACAGAATTGTTTGAGCGTCCCTAACACACAAACACACTCTCTCACAAATACTCGCCCCTCTGCCTCTCACTCTCTCTTCATTAGGCAGCCCCTGTGCTGGCCTGTGTGCAATTCATTAGCTTTTATCCTCTTCATTTGAAGAAGGAGCTGTGTATAATTAGAGCATCTCTGTTTGTCCGGCATCCTTCACACCGTTACATCTCAAGGCATTATCATTCCGCTGCAGAGCTCCCAGATAACATAGCCACATCAGTCGCCTCGAGAATGAACTTCAAACTATTAGTGCCTCTCAAGAATGTAAATAAAATCACTTGCAAATCAACAGCTAATCATTGAGTGTGGAGTGGTACTCCCGGGATATGATGAACCATATTGGTAGACTTTGCGATCCAAGATTTTAAAGCGTTTCTTTTGACTCAGATGCCTCATTCCCATACTTACAGTGGAGTGTTTGTTGTTGTGCTGGCTGCATACTCCAATGGTTTAACCTCAAACTCTGGGTTTTTTTTCCAGTATGTATCCAGCTTTAATTGGAGCTTTACGCCCTACTTTCAAAATGAATATGATAGTATCTATCATAGCCTTTTTATTTTGCACACAGTCATTCAGACAATGCAGATCCTAAACATATAGTGAAAGTTCCAAGAGAGCTCTTCGTGGTTAACAGTGGTATTTTTTGACGAGACACTTAGTCATCCAGCCACCTCACTGAAAAACCAACCAGAAGCCAAAACCCACCCACAACATGCTAGAAGTGAATATAACTGCAATTCAGAGAAGAAAAAAAAAACCCACCAAGTGTCTGCTGACATTCGGGGTCTTTCCTTGGAAAGCTTTTTACTCCAATTGAAATATAATGCCAGAAAAGCAGAGATGCCGATCAGGAATTTTGTCCAGTCTTTACAGGGTCTCCATTAGGCCAGAAAAGGTATCAAACAGATCCATTACATCTGGTACAAAACAGAATATTGACAATATACAAGAAACAGATTTTTTCTGGAGGATTTTAAGGATTCTTTGGATCGTGGCTACAGGCAACTTCAAATAAGCACTCTGCTCTGCACGACATCACTTTTTGTTTTATGCTGTTCTGACTAATGCACCAAGTGCACCAAATGAGATGAGGATGCCCAAATTGGAGAGCTGTTCTTTGCTCGCTTTAAGGGGTCACCACCCTATTCCCAATACCCTTCTCTGGATCTCCTAGGGTGCCTAAATTGGAGTGCATGTACTAAAATTGGTGAAATTTATCATAGCTGTATTTAAGTTTGCCCAAACTTCAGCTGAGAGTCAGGAGGTTAAAAATCCGATTTTATGTGCAATGGCCTGAAATATGGCGTCAGTAAAGGTAAAATGTTGCTTTACTAACCCTACTTAACACCCTCATCCTGCACCCCAGTTCATTTTAGTTTAAAGATGATTTTATTTTTTATTTAATCAGGAAGTTCCCTGAGGTTAAAATCGCATTTTCAAGGGAGACCTTACCAAGAAAGTACACCAAACTACAATTATAAAATCCTATAATACAAATACACAGCAAGTCTGAGTCAAAAAGTAACATAATACAGATTCCAGCTTATGAATAGCAGTTGCACTCTTCAGTCACACAATTCAATTTTATTTATATAGCGCCAAATCACAACAACAGTCGCCTCAAGGCACTTTACATTGTAAGGTAGACCCTACAATAATACATACAGAGAAAAACCCAACAATCATATGACCCCCTATGAGCAAGCACTTTGGCGACAGTGGGAAGGAAAAACTCCCTTTTAACGGGAAGAAACCTCCAACAGAACCAGGCTCAGGGAGGGGCGGGGCCATCTGCTGCGACCAGTTGGGCTGAGAGAAGTCCTTACAAGAGCTCTGAACTCTCAAAGGGAGACCAGAGCAAAAACCCAAAAGCACAATGATGTGCACCTTTAGTGTGCTCTGAAGGTTAGTCTACCAAGTTCAGGAAGAAGCCTGGGTACCCCAAAGAGATGCCATTTAAAGGGGAACAAATCATGGCAGCTGTTTGTAAGTGTTAAGAGTTCGCATAGATCAGAAGGGAGCTTACTCACTGTGGCTTTGTATGTAGCAACATACTGGTGCAACCGTCTTCTCGGGCTTAATGAAGGCCAAGAAACCAGATTATAAAGTGTGCAGTGCCGCATACTAAAAAACATAAAGAACTGTGATACACAGAGTCTAGACAACAAAGTGTAGAAGAGGCAGTACGCATGTAAATCATGTCGCCATAATCAACAACACATAGATTTCCACATGCACGAGGAAGTGTCTGAAATTCAGTTTCCACAGCAGTCGCTGCACTTGCAACCCCAGTTAGGTTCACCCTTGGCTAGCCGCGCACCGCTATGCATTATCAATGTGTGATGTTAAACACAAGTCGGGAAGTACTTTGTAATGAAATGCTGTTTACTTTCTCAGTGCGCTGACGTCTCCTCCTTCAGACACTGATTTTCTAGCATGCCTTCTGGCAAGTTCCACAGAACAGAGGCTGAATAAGCAAAGCTGAATAATGTGTCAAACTCTGTGCACTTTCTTCACTTCAGTATTTTGTTATTCTGATAATAGGTCTAATGAGAGTGGCAAGTTATTACATAACCTCCTGTGTGCTGCTGTCTCCCGGTTTGGCTCTAAAGTCTAGAAATTCTTTGGAATCCCTGACATTAGACCGTCACCTTTCTTTCTAATGCATCAGATAGGTTTGTTTGGCTTTTCTTTTACACAGTAGTTGGGCTTGATGTTCTGCATTTTGGTGTGATATGCTGTTGTCTGTTGCCCAGCAATCTGCAGAAAAGAAGACATCAGTAGAAGTTTTGAGGGTTCTATTCTTAAAAAGAAATATAAGTATTGAATTTTGAATGACTAGCAGAGCGGCAGGATACTATGTAAATAAGGTATTTAAATTCTATACAAAAACCCCCCCCAAAAACAACAGTATGTTCTAACAAAAATTGAGCATTACTGTCAATCTAGTCACTTTTAATGGCGGTTTAAGAATAGTCAGTGTCTATATGGCAGCTCTAATATTTGCAATTCTTAAAGTTCCGTTTTTAAAGTGACACCTCCTCCCCAATGTCTACCAGCCATGATCAGTCGTAAGACAGCTCTGCTGACAAACTCAGCAGACCCTTTTCTGGGAAGTCACACATGTACCCACATTGTTTGAACAGCTTCAGTAAATCCATGTGTTTCTGCCGCCTTCATTATCATCATAATAAAAGTGTCTGAAAAGCAAAGTTACAGAAGAATGTAGACACCTCACTTTCTGCTTTGTACTATCATCAATCACCATGCAGCTTTTTTTTTTTTCCTCTCTCTCTCTCTCTCTCTCGCCTCCTCCAACACTGGTTGAAGCCATCAAATAAAAAAAATAAATTTAAAAAAAAAAAAAAAAAAATCACATGCATATTTAATTTCATTCTCCACTGGCTCACACAAAAGAAACTGTCACCCTTCAGGACACCTTTCGGAAAAGTCTCTATTAAATCTGAGTCAGCTGGAAGAGAGAGAGAGACAGAAAAAAAAAAAAAAAGGAAGAAGAAACACTTCATGAGTGAAAAACTATCTAAATTATTGCCAGACTTCAAATGAAGTGCTGTTTATCTTCTCAAGCAGCCAATGTGTTGTTTTACTCCTTAGTCACAGCTTGGATGGCAATCAGGATCGGTCAACCAGGACGCTATCAGCAGCAGTCACTCTGCGGTGACAAACTACAGCTTTACTCTCCAGGCATAGACATTATTCTCAACACACGGCTCACCCCTATCAGAAAACAAGGCAGGTTTTATGGCTGCTGGAAAAGGTAGTAAACATAACAAAACGCACTGCTCTCTGGAATTTAATGTGCTCGGTCCAAAGACAGAGTATAGATATCAAAGGCCGGGCCTTCTGGAGAGAGAGAGAAAAAAAAAAGAAAAAAGAAGAAGCTGTCCTCATAATGTAGAAAACAAAAGCACTAGCCATACCCAACAAGTGATTTATAGTGTTGTTTTTTGCTTTCTCTCTGAACCTAGAGCATCCGGTGGGCATTGTGAATGCAACAATGAGGGAGTAGAAGAGAAAAGAGCAGCTCATCGCTACCTCTGCCACTGAGAGCAGATGTGCAGGTGCACAAGGAAGAAGGTGAAAGTGATACAGCGGAATTCTGATTATGGATTTTGTTTTGAAATGCTTAAATGAAAAGACTTCCAAAGGGCCGCTTTCTGTGATTGAATTGAGGCTGTACAGTCACGAGGTGCTGATACTGCGCACTGAAGTCGACCGGTGCTCTGGTTACCTCAGTGATCTAATTATCACATGAGCTGTTATCGCATACTCCCCATAACAAATGCCTCCCGTCTCATCTTCAGGCTCATATTTAGCCTCTACCTCTCCATGCGTGTGTGGCTAATCTGTCACCAAGCCACAGAGAGTAAAATACATCCAATTGATTTCTTCCTGGTTTACATATTTACACACACACTCATGCAATTAGGAGCACATTTATCGACGGTTTCAGCACCACTGGGAGACCTGTAGTGCAGCCCACTCCAATAAATCTGCCATTCGTGAAGTTGCCAGCGGGCAAGACTGATAAACCTCACAGAGAAATGGACTGGGAATACTTTGAGCTTCGGGGTAAGTAAGGGCCCAGTCAGTAAAATTGACCCACAGTGCTGGTCTTGCTTGATAAAAGCTATTTGTTTATCATAAAATACCTAATAAGACTTTTGCAATTCTCTGAGTAGATCCACATCTCCAGTTTAGAGACAAAAAGCTGCACACAAACACACACTCACACACACACAAACTTGACAAAATAAAACGAAGCAGTGGTTATTTGACTGCAAAGCTGTTTTCTTACATCAAAGTGCTTACACAAACAGTTGTATATCTGAATCCTGATCCATCTGACTTGTTGTCCTCCACTCTTGAGCAGCTTAACGTCATCATCTGGGTATCATATTATATATGTACCATGCTGCCCCCTACAGGCTCTCTGAAAAATGTGTTGTGTGTTGAATCTGCTGAAATCCAGCATCCAAATAGAAGTGAAACCACACATCACACAACTTCAGCACACTCGCCGCTTCAGAGTCCGACCAGGATATACAATCAAAGACATTCAAAGATACAAATCAGACTGTTCCATTTATTTATGAGATTTTTCAAATGCGCCTCTAATTGCAGTGCCAGCATGGAACACTCGCACACTGGACATTCATTGTCCATTCATTGATTGGCATGAATATGGGCTAACGGGCCTTTCCCCGCATAGATAATGCCATTGTGCAGACAGCAAAAATGACCCCTGTTGATGCTAATTTAGTCTCTGCATGTTAAGTCCCCTCGGGCAACCTATGGTCATTATATTGAAGGTGAAAGACTGCCCCATCATTTCAGCAATTCCAATAAATCACATAACAATCTGGTACTAATGCCTGAACTTTTTTTTTTCTCTACACAAAGCTTTAAATAGACTTATTGCAGTGGACGTTAGCTTAAGAACTGAATGAATGGGATTAATTTGAGATGGTGTGCAGTTTTTGTACCTATGTGGAAGCTGGGATGAGAAACCGGTCAGACAGTAAAACAGCAAATCCGTCAGAATTCACGATAAACTTGAAATACAAATATTTTTTTAAGCAAACAAACACTTTGCACTTAAAAACAGAGCGCGTGCAAATGAAAGAGTTCTTATTAACTTGGACTGTTCGTTTCTACAGCGCATGTCGCTTTGAAATGAGACGTGTGGCGGGCACAGACAGTGCTCTTAAGTGCAGATCCTTTCCTTTAGCGTATAGGAAAGCAAAGGGACGCACAGAAAACATGACAAAACTCTAAACCGCAGTAGAGGTGTATGGACTTTGACGCTATGCACTGAAGTTTAATTGCGCGTTTAGGCTGCAAACCGCTAAATGAGCTTGGCAAGAAAGGGCGCTTTACGCACAAACTGTTATCCACAGTAAGTCTTTTGGACACGAGACCGCACATTGTAGTGAGTGTGGCCTATGTCTAGATGGACACTTTGGCATTTTAATTGAAGTTCACATTGAAGTGGCGGTCAAACGACCACAGAAGGTCTCGTTTAGCTTAACGCTTCGCCGTACCAACAGCGCAAGGTGACACTTGTAGTGCGCGAATCCCTTTGAGGTTAATCACGTTAGACAACAACTTCTCAAGCTCGAGTTCAACACAAACACCGAACTCCTTTAACTTGCGGTCCAGTAAATTCTCCTACCGACTGCAGCGGAGTGGCTCCGTGGCGCACCCGCTCGTTGCGCACACAAGCACCGGAGATGGTGGCAAAAACTACTGCTTGAAAAGAAGTGTGTGCGCTTTGAACGGTGACATTCAGTTTATTGTACAAAACCGGTGTTTGGATAACATTTGTGTGCTAAGCTCACGTGTCTGATATAATGCCACTCTCATACAGCATTACTTCCATGCTCCAGCTTATCCTCGACTTAACATCATAAAGACACACCACAGGCTTCAAACTGCAGCTAAACTATGGGACAAAATCGTGGCTGAACTCATTTTACGCGCATTTCAGTTCTACTTCGTTCCCCGGCTGTGGCACAATTAAAGATCAAGCATGTGTTCGGCACCTGAAAAACATCTCCAGGTAATCGTCCTTACCTTTAAAAACTTCCCCTCGAGCGGACAACAGCAGGGTTAATGCCGCAAACAAGCAATTGATAACTTTATCCATGTCGACACCGCCGTCGTCGCGTTAACCCCCAGGCGAGGGGTTAACTGGCAACTCTTCTTTCTTTACTGGAACTTGAATCCTACACCTATACTTTCAGGAGTGGGGAATCTGAAGTGCCTTCGCCCTGCCCTCCGTCCTTTGGCGTGCTCTTGGAGGAGTGAGTGGAGACTGTCGCCGACACGGCTGCTCCTTGCCGGCTTGCTCCACACTTGAAGGAGGAATGTGTGAGTGAGTCCTGATTCCTGAATTACGCCTGGATTGAGTGGTCCGGCAGCTCCAGGAGAGCAGCGGCTGTGTGCGCGCTGTCTGGCCAGTAGAGGGCACGTGTGAGTCCCGCCTGTGAGTAAGCGGACAGACGAGGATGTCCCCTCCTCTCACCTCTGACTGTGCCTCTTATTGGTTTATTTGTAACAGCTGCGAAGACTGAAGTTAGTGTAGTGTGATACTTTGGGGTAGTTAGACAGTCACCATCTTAATACTGGCCTGATTTTCTAATTAGTTGTTTTTTTAATTAGTTGTTAAAGATAATAGACGAACTGATGGATAAATGCGTTATATTTAATAACACATGTAAATACTGAGAAGGTAAGCCCTTTGTCAAAAACTAACCTTGAACATGTTATAAGCAGAATACTGGAATCAAAGTCATATGTCACATATGTCACATCGGTTTCCCACATAAATATGTATAGTATATATTAAATCTGCCTACAAAATGAACGATCACTTCTCAGATATAATCAAATTACCCCACAATTATAACTTCTAATTACGCCTTTTGTGGCTAGAATGTTATAACAGAGCATACTTCTATCTGTGATTTAAAGCTGTTCGTACGGAGAATGTTCATAAAATTAGAAACGCAGGAAAGTTGGTGAAGCGGTGTTATTAAGTCGAAAAACGGGTAAAATAAGTGGAAGTGAATCATAAAATAATTCACTTCCACATATCACCACTTTTTTTTTTTAGTTCTTTGACATTTGGACGTCTCTATTTCCAGAACAACTAGGCAAATGTCATTTGCTGATGAGCGTCATGATGTGATTAAACGCTTCAAAAGTGCAGTGAGATGTCTTTACCTGCATAAATGTGAAATATTTAGTCCATCCTCGTACACTTTATATATACTCAATGCTTCCTATTATACTGCAGACGTCTTGTTATTATTGAAGAAAGAATACCCGCTGGTTGCAGAACATGTTACATCAAACTGGTCCTTATAGAAGGCGTGCTGAACTTGACACTTTTATTCTAACTTATCCCATGCAGACTCTCATCACAGTTCACCTTGTGTGTCCTTTCTGACCAAATGCATCGATCCTGTTAGAGCAAAACTGACATTCGAAAAGCACTCCATCATTTGACCTGGAAAACCATGGCTGCTTCATCGCCCACAGTTTTCCAGCTTCGATGAATCAGTAGTGATGCTTTGTTTTAATATATGCAAATATTTGTTTAAAATTAGATTTATCCGAGACAGCAAGTACAAACAACGCTTGGATATTTCCCCTGCTATATCAAACAGTGGGATGAAGATCAGCTAATGACAAAGTCAACCAATGTCATCCCCTTATTGTCTTTGCATGCATAAACGAACATAGCCATTTCACTTGTACCAGCAGTTTTCACGGCTAATTAAAATGCAGCCAGATTGACATGGGTCTACATTTAGTTTCAAAATGACCCCCTGCTGTCAAGGATATATGGTTCCCATTGTTGTTTTTCTAGGTAAGCACACAAACAATGGCTGAAGCATCTCATGGAAATGCCACATGTCTCTTTGTGGTGTTTAGTATTGTTTTGGCTGTAACAGTTATGCCGCCAGGAATGCATGATTACCAGCAGAGCCGTCATGGGAATATGTGAGAATGTGAAGTCCTGTGATTGGATAGAGGAAAGGATGGATAACATCATTGTTTGCGCTTACACATGCACGGAGAGAGAGAGAGAGAGAGTGAGAGTCTGAGTGGGTTTGTGCGTCTTCGAGGGGTGTGTTGCAGTGGTTCGCCACAGACACAGTCTTATGTCGTGTTCAACCAATATATCCCATCCCACTTCAGTGGCCCCTTTTCTCTGAGCCATCCCTACAACTGTGACACGCTAAAACTGAGTAACACCACCAGCCAGGCCCCAAATGTGTCTGTCAAAGAAGGCTTCCATTACTTTTATCTATTTCAACCATTTATCCATTTCAGTACCTTTAACTGCATTATTTAAAGAGCTGAGAAGTTGTTTTAGCTCGATTTGATCAAATAATTCTCCTTTTTAATAAAGTTTTTTTACTTTTTTTATCATAATCTGTTTTTTTAAAGTCACACCTCACACTTGAATTTTTTATTTGATATTTTATTGTTCATCTTTTATTTTATTTCCTACCTGTGATCTTTTCTACAGTTCTGTAGTTTTCTGTTCGTCTCTACGTTGGTTTATCTGTTTTTGAAATCTCCTGTTTGTTTAAATGCTTATGAAGAAATTTGAATTACACTTGACTAACTATGACCAACCTGTTATCTACATTCACTGGTAACTTACTCTGTTCTGGCGTTACCTCAGACTAGACACGTACACATTTCTTAATCACATCAGCTGTCTTACACTGAATTTGTTCACAATCACACTTTTTGAGCAGTGCAACACATTCGAGTACACCACTATCCTCTACCTGGTTGCAGGCCTGTTTTTTTTGTGTTTTTTTTCTCCCCGTAACCTTTCACAATCTTTCTTTCATCACACTCTCAAATCAAGACACAGAAAGCTGTGATACTGCACTGATTGGAGGAATGGAAATGCCTCCGAAATTGATGCCAGACCAGGATCCCTTTGAGTCTATGTTTAGGCCTCATAGACTGCTGTCATATGACAGTAACTCACTGCTGCTGATTTCTGAACAACATGCCGAGTTACTGAGTAGGTGATATTGGCATTTTGTCATGGATAGCCACCTGTTGTCCTTTCCCTAATCTATTCTCCTTCATATCTCTCCCTGCAGGGACAGTTTACACCAGCTGAATATAAGAATGATGAGCTAAATGACACTTTGTAATTGACATAAGTGGCAGTCTAATGCGTTGTCAATAAATGCCAATCACCTCACCCCATGTGAGGGCACTCAGTATGACTGAATAAATCTTCGAACTTAAACTGCACTCTAAAAAAAGACTTATTAAGTCTCTCCTCATGTGGCTGCCAGACAACGGTGGTTTTGTCATTTAATTCCGGTGTGATTATCCCGTGCCGTGATTGTCAAAAGCTCAATACGAGATTGATTAGCTGTCCTTCACTGTGGGAAGTCCCTGGCTGCTAGTGATGCTAGACTGTTTTCTGAGCTTTGGCTTATGAATGCAAAACACATTTTGAATGAAGACCGCCGGTGTCAGTCTGTGTTCAATTGTTGTGTCGTGCAGAGTGTCTCATTAAAAAGCAAAGTTATTGGAGCACATAGCAATTAAACAGGATCAGCAAATCCTGTCAAAGCCTGGTAACTATAGTTATGGGTAATCCCTGGTGTCCACCTGACCACCAAGTTAGCACCGCTGACTGCACTGAGGTTGATTGCCAAAAAGGAAAGGATCACATGAATTTGTTCTCGTACTGCTTTCTAGTGTAGTTTTGTGCTTAATTTAACAATACACATGAGGTTACTTGCATTTCATCAGCGGAGCCCAGACTTTACTGATGTAAGATGAGACTTTTGTTTATTACTTACTGAGGAGAAATGCTTCTATGTATGTTCACTTGATGTTAAATAAGTGACACAAGCACACAATGCCGCAGTATAATGTATTGTCACCGGAATAGTAACACAGAACCTGAATTCAGGTCATCTGACTCACATTAAAGCCATAGCTTTATAGGTGCTTCATCTATCATGAATGCATGGTTTGTGTGTGTGTGTGTGTGTGTGTGTGTGTGTGTGTGTGTGTGTGTGTGTGTGTGTGTGTGTGTGTGTGTGTGTGTGTGTGTGTGTGTGTGTGTGTGTGTGTGTGCATTGCTCAGCGAGAGAGAGAGTGTGAGAAAGAGCGAACCTCTCTGCTATTCCAGCAAACCCTTTGACTGATGTAGTAACAGGTACATACCAACAGAGGTCGCTTTTCTCTCTTGTCTACTCCACTTTTAATCCTCACTTTGGTTAAATGTGACCTTTTTAAAGCTGGTTGTATGTATTTGCATAAATACACTTAATCAAACTCATCACATCATTCTGTTGCTGAGCTAAAAAGGATTTAATTTCATGACAAAGCATTTGGTGTTGGCTGTTGGAGAGCTGTAGGCATACTAAACTGCAGCGCATGTATTTCCCCATCGTGGGTGAAAGAGCAAGTCTTATTTTGAAAAACAGAAGGCTTCATCAGAATAAATAATTAACCTTTCAAAATAAACCCTTATCTGCACAGTGATGACAATACAGGAGTGAGAAGAGAGTTTTGATGTTCACAGATGATGCTTTGGGTTTGCAGTGATTTGACCAATATTGCATTAATAATGACCTGCTGATGCTTGTGTTATGATTCCAATATTGAAGTAGTCTATTAAGGTTTATGTGAAATAATTAAAGTTACATTAAGTCCGATTTATTTTATTTTTTTACACAATTAAACGGTTGAGTCAAACTTTAACATTTACCTTCACCTGCACAGTCCAGACATGCTGTTACTTTTATATAAAACTAAAGAAATTACACACTTTTTTTTTAGTAAAATTCATCACTTGATAAAATTGAGTTGTTAAAGTTGTTAATGTGTTTGAACGTCCAGTCCCGGAGGCGTCAGACATAATTCTACACTGGATCTACTGACAGTGTTGGACATTTTGCTTTAACCTTGCAAATGGTTCGTGTGATTATTGTTTTTAATAAAATGTGTCATTTTCACGCACACAAAATTAGTTCAACTTCAAAAGTCTACTCATGCTCTTTCAGCTTTAATTATACTACATGTTTGATTCTAATTATTTGAAATTAATTGAATATGTCCCACTTTGGTCCACGTTTATTCTGTTTTTGCAGTACATTTCGTGCGCTGTGTGCCCTTCTCCGTTGCTGTTTTTAAAATTGTTGGTGTTACACCATCCAGAATCCTCAGAGGAGCTGCTGCTCCCTAGCAGCCCTGCTCTTACTCGATGGAGTGGAACAACACTTAATGAGAGACTAAGTCCCTGTTGCATTTTGTTTTATTCTTTTGCAGATCTTAAGCTCCCTCCACTGTTCTTTCCACTGACTTTACACACCTGATCCCTGTGACCTGAATGCAACAAAGAGAGCTGTGCGTAGAGAGCTGAACTTAGCCCCATGCCTTTCACTGCGATGAGCCCAACAAGACCAGCTGAACAGTAATCAGAACCCAAATGTAGACCTGTGAATTGTTGCTTGAGCTGAACTACTCATCCCGACCCCTTTACAGTTACTTAACAAATATTTAGATGTGACACAACAGTTAGTTTATTCATATCCAAACGTTACATGAAAAATAGAAAATCTGTCAGTGATGAAAAGATTTCTTATAAAACTATTACTGAGCGTTTGCTTTGAATCATAATATCATTGACAGACAGTATGAGGTAACAACAAACTCAGAGCATGACCACAATATGCCAAGGGTCAGATGTGTGCCAGCTTCCCCTTACAGCACACTCTTTTAGACACACATGGACAGTGGTACTCTCTCACGTGGGCTTGAGGTAGTTATAGAGGGCACTGAGCCCTCCTTGTAGCACCTCCTGGATAGGTTTGAGAAGGGGGTTATGCACAATGTGGAGTCCTTTATCGAGCGGGTGGCATGCAAGCCGCCTCAGCTTACTTAATAAGTACATTTCCACTGGTACACTTTGCAGATCATTGAAGTCAACATTTAGGAGTTCTAAAGACTCCAGGAAGCACAGAGTCTTAGGCAATGTGTGTATGCTATTTCCTTCCACAATGAGGATTTTTAAATTAACCAGGTCCTGAATCTGGTCCGCAATGGTCTCCAGGCGGTTGCAGGCGAGATGGAGGAAGACCAGACCCTTCATGCTGTAGACGCAGGTGGGAATGTGAGCAATGTGGTTGTGGCTGAGATTGAGTTTCGTCAGATTGCACATGGCTGCCAAGCTGCTTGGCAGTCCTGTGATCTGATTATTGGCCAAACTGAGCACCTCCAGGCAGGTACAGGAGCCCAGCTCCTCTGGTACCTCGCTCAGGCGATTGCGACAGGCGAAGAGCACACGCAGTTTCTTTAGAAGTCCAATTTCAGGCGGAAGGCAGGACAGGTTGTTCCCCCACAAGTTTAGAACCACCAGATTGTCAAGAGCAGCCAGGGAAGAGGGCACAGAGCACAGGCAGTTCATTGACAAGTTTAGCTTCTGAAGGTCTCGGAGTTGCCATAGTTCAGTTGGTGTTTCATTTAGCCCTCGCATGGCTAGACTTAGGGTGCTGTAACCAAAATGCAGTCTAGTGTGTCTGCGGATCCTCCCAGCAGCCAAGGACATGCTGGGCTGGTCGTCTCTAATAGCACTCTGTCTCCGTTGGCTCAGACTCATGTCATTCAACTCCTTGCTGGACAAACTGCGGGATTGCTTCCCACCCATCGCCCTGTTGACTCTATAACTTATCAGAAGATGTTAGCATGCGATTAGCTAAATTACTTACTCTTGGAAGAAGTTTGCTAAGAATTCTGGTCTTTGATTGATCTCCGGGGTTCTTGAATGAGCCTCACAGAGCATCTTCGTTTCCAATGACATTACACTGTCTTGGTCTTGTAGGATTCCTGATGCATATTAGTAACAACACTCAATCCTGTTTAGGTTTTTCCTCACCAAGCTGAATGACACGCCGCTGTAGCAGAACACTGTTATGGGCACATGGTCCGAGCTTCCCATACCAACTGCCTATCTGACTGAATTTCAGTCCCCAGCTGGTCCTGTCACTTCTTCCAGTCCACAGATAGCACACTGCTCTCCACCCACTGCAGGAGAGCATGACTAGGGATAGGATGCTGTGTGTGATCAATCAGATGAGCTGAGTGCCATGATGTCATAACCTAACACTAGAAATATACTGGGGCTCACACACACTCTCAAGTGTTACATAACCCTGTTTATTTTGTTAATACACTGTAAGCTACAGCTGTTACCTTCTGCAAGAATTTTTCATTTAAAATAAGTGAGATATTTGACATGCCATCGATCGCAATGTCCCCAAACATCTTTTTTTTCCCTCTTGTGTGGCCTCCGCACCATATTCCCGTGCTTCTTCTTAAACTTCTCAGACTGGCGGCCGTGAATACACTGAATCAACAGCTCTTTGAGGTATTGTGCACTGTTATGTGCTGCTTTAATCTCAAGTGCAAAGGGACATGGAGCATTCCAGTATGTTCCTAGAAATCTCTACTGCTATTCAGAATCTCATTCATGTGGTCCCCGAGGAGGAGTCTTTCTCTTTATGTGAAACAATATACTGTAGCACATTTCCATTTTTGAATTTGTCTTACCCCCCAGCAACTTACACACCGAGGTAAAAAAAAAAAAAAAAGTTCTCAGAGTATTCTCCCTAAAGGGTTTGTCTTAGTTGCTTCCTAGCAGCCCTCTCTTAAACCTATTTGTTCAACTCAAACTTTACAAATGTCAAACTAAAGTTCAAATATTGTAACATCTCCGTTTTTCTCTTGATTTCGACCTTGATGCCACAATAGCTGCTCCATTTATTAAGGTGATTGTATACCCTGTAAAAGTGATGTGTGTGTGTGTGAGCATGCATTACACACTTAGGTCCATTTATTTTCCAGGATACTGACACATTTTAGGCAATGCAACCAAGGATTAATATTATAGATTGAAGATGATGATAGACTCTCAGCTTTAATTAGAGAGATTGAACAAAAAGTTGCATTAACTAGCGTCGAGTTATTACACACATTACCAAAATATTAAATGAAGTGAAAACTTTTAATACTTTGTCAGGATTACGTAGCAGGTAGCTCCTGAAATCCGGTAACCTTGGCAACCACCAAAGAATACATTTTCTCTTTTTTATTGCTTTCTATGCTTAAATAAGCGCTCCTTTAACTACATGTCGAGGGTTCACAGCACAAACACAAATGTTACATTTGGCCAATCAGATGGGATTTTAATACTCAAGACTAGTCACGCTTTTTACGCTTGAGAAAACTAAATGAATAGTTCGAGCTATACTGTTGGTTCCTCTGGTGGTAGCATCCATCTAACCTGCCATCCAGAGGCTGCAGTGTCACAGCTGCACAAAGTGTGTTGTGTAGCCAAGCTTTGGACCAGATTAACTAGTGTGTCCCCATCATATATTCCTTTGAAGCGCCTAAATGGACACTCCAGTAACGGGTGCAGTCCCTCAGTTTACCCATGATCTAAAACAAGTCATTTTAGTGCTTCTTCATTTGAGTTAATGTTATTTCAATTTGTTGCACCTTGCAAACAGAAGGCCTGAACAGAAGATAGGAGGGACTTTTGTGCCAGAAACGAGTCAGCTCTCTTTTTAGCAACATACACATCCAAAACAGAAAATAGAACAGAAAATCAGGAAAACGTCCAATAGGTCCATCTTAAGCGCAAGTTCCAAACCTAAATAGTATTTTACAGAAAGTAATTAAAGCGAGAAAGCCAATAAATACATACATAAGTAAGTAAGGGGGTTAAATCGCAGGTATGTCATGGATAACCAGGGCTATATAGTAAAACACACCAACGTGAAGACAAATTAGGATATTTGTATAGAAAATAAACATGCTGATTGTTACATGACATCAATTCAGCTTGAAAACGTTTTTCTTGTAAACAGCTGATAAAAAAAAAAAAATGAGTGAAGCTTGCCAGAAACAGTTTGAGAGCCGCTGCTTTAGGCACATGTTGTTAGCAATAGGAGTTCCCTTGTTTCATTTATTTTCAGCGCTTTGGCTTTATTTTTAATAAAAGCTTGTTTATATTGCAGCCCATGGGTTGAAATCACACAGTCAGACGTGCAACATGCATATTCCAACTGAAATTCTTTAGCTGCATGGTGTGTACACAGGGCGGTGCTGGTCTGTAAGCCCTATATTATAGGTTTGTCGGCCATGCATTTACATATGAAGTAAATCTGAATGAAAATTATTTTGAAACCACACAAATGTGCAAAAGTATAAAGGAAATGTTTGTTTCTCTTATCATTATGATTACTATACCAGCATGCTGTTCTTGATGTTTCACAGGATACATCCCAGTGAGTTTAATTAAGTCTTGAAAGTATAATTGCTTAAACATTTGCTAAATGTTATCTGCTTTGTATGAATGCTAAACAGAAAATGACATCTCATCATGCTGTATAATCTATTGTAAACAATATATAATGTGAACCATAAAGATGTTATATAAAAGTTATGGGGGGGACATATGAACTCGGGACAGCCTTAAAGAGTCTGACCAGAACTTATAGCAGCCTTAGTCATCATTCTTGTCCCAGTCCAGTAATCAAAGTACTGGGATGACAGTTAGCAGTGATATCCTGCTCTGGGGACTCGGTGGCTCTGCACTGAGCATGGCTACATCAGCACTTATGAATGACAGGTTGAACTATCTGTTTGCTGAATTGGACAACAGAGCCGTTGAGGTGCATTGGCCATTCAGGCAGCTGCTTGTGCAGCATGTGTCATCTTGACAATTTTCCTTTTTTTTTGTGTTTTTTTCATGTTGGTAAATTTTAATACCCCCACATCACAGAAACTTTTGTAGAAATTGGCTGACTGGTAGATTTCTTGTGTGTGTGCTTGCAACAAAAAACAAAGTCTTTATATAGCCCTCGATTTTTTTTTAGGCAATCTGCAGTGCTGATCTTGTGTATATGTGTGCCACGGCTAATTTCACACACAGCAGGATTGCTATATCCTGCCATCCTCTATTTACATGAAAAATGATACCTCAGCTGTAACCGTCAGAGCATTGCCCCCCCCCCTCCAATGTGCAAATGTATCCCCGGAGTGGCAGCATCGAGCTCAGAACACATGCTGTCAAATATGCAGAAAAACCTTGGCTTCATATGCATATCCCTCATTATGGGTTAACTGTGGCATCGCAATACCTGAGTAGAGCCAACATGGATGGACAGATGGAGGAAAGAGATGGGATAGAAGCGAGATAGGTAGGTTGATGGATGGATGGACAGAGGGAATAATGATTGTGTCTGTGACAGAGATGTCATCGTGACATACCTCTCTCTAACACACAGTAGCCTAACACTCTGTATTAATCATGCGTGGCATGAATCTTCATTAGATGCTCCTTTTCTCCATCCCGTGCATGTTTTCTCCGAAATGAATTGTCTTTTCTACACTCGAGGAACAGATGTGTGGAAACAGCTTGAGATTTAGATGACAAGAAAATGGGATTTACCATTCCTCCTGCATTCACACAACACCTTAATACAAAGTCCCATTAGCGCCAAATGAGGATGAGTTATTCACTCAGCGAACAGTTACACCCTCCAGTCCTCAGGGTGACAAAAATGATCTCATTTGAGAAAGCTCATCTGGTTATGTGGCACAATAATGACTCTGGATGAGCTACCTTTAGAGACTCTAGTTCAAGATATATACTATTATTACTTGTTCATTATTGTGGAAGCTTCTGGCGATGACAGATGATATATGGTTTCACTGCCACAGAACCTGCTGTAGGTGTTTCTCTCCCGTTCAAATGTAAGAACACACCAAGACCCGAGGCTCTTCAGAGCCCATATTGCAGACACATTACTCCCCGAAGCTAGCACTCCTCCTGAAGAATATGCTCGCTCTTAAGACAGAATGCAAGACAAGACAAGATCTGAGAGACAAGAAATATGCATTACGCCAGCCTTTTGACTATTACGGTCGAAATTAGCACCACGAAATGGGAGAAAGCACGCGAGCAGGGCTGCACGGCGTGCTACCTGAGCTGATAATCGTCTATTATTCAGCAGGTGCACATGTGAATATTCACACCACTGGACACTTTCCACCACTTTTCCATTTGTGCACGTGCATGTTTTCCTCCCTCAGCTAATGGAGTCTGCGGATGTGGTCGTGTATTTTTCTAAAAAATTGAGGATATGTCACACATTTGAATTGCCATCTGGAAATTGGCTGCAACACCGCTCTGCCTGAACCTCCAGGTGACACAAAGGATCTACTCAGCAATGCAAATTAGCGGGGAGGAAATTTGAGGGAGTGTCCAACAAGTCTGCTTGGAGGCTGTGTACGAGGCCAAGAACATTTCATTTAAATGTTACAAATGTTCATTTATTTACCAGATTGGACACGCTGAAGTTGCCCCTGGCTTGTTGTGCAAAATGTCAGCATGGAAATAAAAGTGTTGTTATCATATTCAAGCATACTGTGAAAAAGTACTGGCGTTAAAACACGAATTCGAAAACACTCTGCATCAGAATATTTTTCACTTCCTTATCAACTCTAAGTGAAACACCTCTAACGTGTATCTTGTAATCTCCTAATCTCTCACCCCAGGCCACATGCCAGGTATCTGTAGTTAGATATGTAGTGAAGCAGCCAGATTCATCTTGAGATAAACTGGGACAACATGATGAATAGATAATAAAGGCACCCATGGGAAAGCACTATCCGGGTTAACTCCACTGCGTAAAGATGCCATTTGTAATGATGGCTGGAATCAACAGGGAAGCAGAGCGAGCAAAGCTAACTGGGCTCCTGAGTGACCGAATCAGTTGTGACTTTGCTGATACAGCAGATGGGGTGTACAAACCAATTGTAGCCGTGACAACAACAAGTGGGGTGATGAAGTACCAGCGAGCATCCTATCTGGGTCTCACCTGCTCGTTGCTATAGGCTACTGGATGCTAAACGAGAACAGCTGTACAGTCACTACAGTTCTGCACAAATCACAGAGAGATGAACTTTGAAGGCTTGGGGCGCTTTTTTGAAGTACAGGTTTTGACCTGGTCATGACCTTCATGCTCAAGAGAAATGTGGGAAATGGTGATAAACAATTTTAAGTTTGGGATAATGTACGTCTTATATAATTTGTGTGCATGGAGACGGGTTTCTTGTCAAACGTATACATTATGGCCAGGCTTGCTGCTCTGATGCTAGTACTACTTCCTCCTCTTTCCCTCCGATTTCCCCTGCATCTTATTTCCTTCCCTTCACGCCACTCTCCGCCAGATTGCTCGGCTCTCTGTTTGAGGTTTTCCTGTTCAGCTGTGCACCAGCTCACCTCGCTCCAGCTCACCAAACCAACTGACTGTGGATTAATCCTATCTGTCCCAGTCACCAATCGTCTCCAGCTACCCAGTGGCCATCAGCCACTTGCCTTGCTCCAGCACCCCAGCCTCAGCCTCTACCTCTGGCTGAGCTCCTCCAGCCCCCATCACTCTACAACACCAGATGGCAAGTCTAACCTTCCTGCCTGCCACATCACATGCTGTCCATTTATTACTATAAATCTTCAAATTTGCTCTTAAAGAGATTAAATGCAAAGAGACATTACAAAAAGAACTAATGCCAGAGCTATATTTTTGGAAATCACTGTTTAACAATAAAATAAAATTAAAGAAAAGAATTTGAATTAATGGGCTGAGTTTGCTCAGGTACTGCCAGAACAAAGACTAAATCAGTTAGTGTTACTATAATATCTGTTTTGGAACACATCTGATACAGTCTGGGAGGGAAATACAGGATGTAGCGAACACATTTCAGACTTTTAATTGGGTTTAAACCAACTGTTGACTGATATTGGCAGTGATTTGCTGCATTTTTATTCATTTTATCAGTGCTTTTTGCTGAAAAAATGCCTGCTACATCTAAAACGAGTGCGTCTGAACCATCTGTTGGAGCAACTCTTTGCACATATATACATATTTAAACTATTGCATTTTTATAAGATTCTGAACAAAGCAACTTTAGCATGATTCTAGCGATTTTTATTGTGATGCACATTCGATCATCGGGTTGATCCTGAAGTGATGGTGACAGCCAGTGTAGCACATGTTTGAGTTAAAAGCGCAATTTAGCAGTTCAGCAGAAGGACAATAAAATAGGGGAAATGTCATTGCCAGCTAGAATAAACCACCTATTGTGTGTGGTTGTGTTTCAGGTGTTATAGAGAAACTCATATTGGAATTTTTGTTTTGACTGCAAGTGACAGGAGTTTCAGGGCTGATGATTTTTCTGTTCACGCCACCAGAACTTGAAACAATAGGATCTGACAGGCTCTGTTCTAGAAATTAGGATGCTTGCCAGACCATCACTGCCAGCAAGCCATAAATGTTTCATGTGGTGCTGATATGGTAATCATTGGACCCCTACAATGACACCTTGTGAGAGTTGGATAACGATGGCTGTCTTTCAGGCCTGTGTGACTCTGGACTCAATCCAACAGCTGAGGCACAGCCTGAAGTGGGAATCTGTCTGCTAAAGAAGCCGAGCTGGATCCAATAGGTGGATAAAAATCTCAATAAGACGAACAATATGAAGGTGCACCAGGTGTCCTTTAGGCATTGTGCAGCTATGGACCCATTGCAGAGATATGCCACACAAATACATTCCTCTTACTTAAATATGCATTCCGTTTCATGAGGTTTGCGAGAGGGTCCAGGTGCCCAGTGGTGGCACAGACCCAGCTGGAGGATGTGGCTGACTAGTGCTCAGGCTGGCATACTAACAGAGCCAGGGGTGCTTTTCACAGCAAGTTGAAAGAGGCTGGCGCTGGAGCCACGAACCCAGGATTCAGAAACGCGAGCTCCAGCTGCATGCCCACTACCTCCCATATAGCTAAAGAAATTAGAGACCAAAAAATTGAAAGCAATTTTTTTGAAACCACACCCAAGACTGGACTTTAATACTGGTCTCATGCAACAGATGCACCCTGATCGCATCTTCCTGCTGTTGTGAGCACGATCTGTGTGATAAGATTCGCTGGTGTGAAAAAAAAAAAAGAAGCTTTGATGGCATGGAGCAATAAAAAGGGCAACATTTCTAAAACAGCTCAGTGAATTATTTGTCTGAGCTTCGTGTAAGCCTTTTATTAAAGTAAAACAATCTTGTCCGACACCTGTTGTTCTTGCATTTATTGTTGGTCTATGTCAGCACACTGAAATCCCTGGATAGACCATGGCTGTATTAACAGTATGACCTATTCTTGGTCATCATAATTTCCTGAGCATGTGTGTGTGTGTGTGCGTGTTTGAGTGGGAGAGGCAGAGAAAGTGACAGTGTTCGTGTGTACGAGTGTGCATTTGTGTGTCTAGTGATTGCATGCACCATATTTTCTGACACCCAATGTCATGCAGAACAAATCGCCTATTGCTGACACCAGTGATTTCTTGTCTCGATTGCTGAGAAGTGTGTGTGGAGGCAAAACAGTTGGGTCTTACTGACGGGGAGTTGGACATTTCTGTGATTAAGTAGTAATGGCCCAGGACGTGACAGGGAAACGGGGGATTTCCTCGGTCACAGGGCAATAAGAACTGCACAGCTTGGGTCTGTGTGCTGCTATTTTTGGGAGTGTATATAATTATTTCAAGAGCTGTGCCACCAGAACTTTCTAAACTGATGTTTAGACGCTCTGTCCACAAAATCCAGCTTTACTGGGTGAATTACTTGTGTTTGCGCTGAGGGATGATTGGCAGACATGAGTAACATTACGGTTTTAAAAGCAAAGAGGACTCTCATTATCCCACCACCTTCTCTACGCCTGCCTTGAATTCCAGTCTGCAGATGGGCTTAACCCACTAACTGTGGCTTGAGTTCCTGTAGTATTGTTGCATGCCTGTGGTTTAGTTTAAGGCTCTAGTTATATTAACGGATGTGTGCAGCGTGATTTATGCATAAGGTGGTTGTGCCTCACTGTTTGGGGACTTGATGTGACTCGGTAGTGTGGAGCAATAGGGCACTTTGTGATTTTAAATGTGATGCAAAAACGAGAGATAGAGACAAACAGCAATTAGAAGTTGATGTTTCAGTGGGAATATAAAACAGTTATTTGTGCACATAGGCCTGTGGTACGCCTGTGAGTCCTAGGTGAGTTATAAATGGTGCTATGGGGACATCTAGTGGCCAATGCTGGGATAACTGAAGAAGGGTTTCTTTAAGAGCAACCCATCTTTTTAAATCATTGCTATCACAGTAATACTTCTTTTCTGTACTGGTTTAACTTGTACAATCTGCATCTGTAATTCCTCATGATGGTGGGCTTCTTTTGTTCAGTTTCGTTTATAAAGTTTAGTTTTAGTCTTTTCTTTATTAGCGATAGTGATAGCTTTTAGTTGGTTTTTTATGTCTATTGAGTGGCAAGATTAAGACAACCAGAAGAATATTATGACAGTCCGAATACTTGATAAACAGTCATGTAGACATTCTAGTCTCACTGAACATCTGCACCAATGCTTTGTAGGTTAACAGAATTTAATAAAATGATATTTTCAGAAGAATTTTTTCTTTGTTTGTTGCTCTTTTTAACACTGACCCTTGACTCGTGCAAGCATAAAGAAGCACTTAACAAGGTTCATGCCACAGAACCCTTAAATGAACAGTATCAGTGATTAATCACATTTTTTTTCTTTTATGTTTCTGTAATAGTTAATCCACCACCATGCACAAGCTCTTTAATCTAAGTAATATTTTTTAATTCTAAAAAATATTAATTGTTGCTATCTGTTAATTTTCAAATGTACAATTATTTACAACATAAAAGCAAAAAAAAATTATAAATCACATGCTGAGGTTTGATTATGACCAAGCAGTAGGCAAGCTCAACCTGCCAATGAATAGATTATTATATAGAAACTGACAGGCATCAGTTCCCTCATATGTAAATGGTCACTTGACTTCCTGACCAACTGGCCCCAACATGTCCGGCTGCATAACCACCGCTCATCTACCGTCACAATGAACACCGGTGCACCACAAGGCTGTGTGATGAGCCCTTTCCTCTACTCCCTCTTCAGCCACAACTGCAGACCTGCCGATGGTTCTAACACCATCATCAAGTTTGCAGATGACACCGCGGTGATTGGCCTCATCAATAACAACGATGAGGCCGCCAACAGGGAGGAGGTGGATCGTTTGGCTGAGTCGTGCGACACAAACAACCTACTGCTCAACACTGAGAAGACCAAGGAGCTCATCGTGGACTACAGGAGAAATGCTGACCCACATCCACCCATCTACATCGAAGGGACTGCTGTGGAGCGTGTGAGCAGCTTCAAGTTCCTGGGTGTCCACGTTTCCGAGGATCTAACTTGGACGATCAACTGCTCCAAGCTGGTCAAGAAGGCTCACCAGCGCCTCGTTTTCCTGAGGACTCTGAGGAAGAACCACCTGTCCTCCGACATCCTGGTGAACTTTTACCGCTGCACCATCGACAGCATTTTGACCAACTGTATAACAGTCTGGTATGGGAACTGCTCCGCCTCGGACCGGAAGGCATTGCAGAGGGTCGTGAAAACTGCCCAGCGCATCGCCGGAGCACCACTTCCTGCCATAAATGACATCTACAGGAAGCAATGTCTGAAAAGGACTGGGAAAATCATCAAAGACCGCAGTCACTCTTCACCCTCCTGCCCTCTGGGAGGCGCTACAGGAACCTCCGGACTAAGACCACCAGATACCTGAACAGCTTCTTCCCTACAGCTGTCAGACTCCTGAACTCTGCCTCCTGACAGAGTTTAAACCACATTAAACTCATGAACTGAACACACCCACAATCACCTACACACACACAACGGACAAAAACAAACAAATGGACAACTGTACCCTCATACACACAATGATAACGTGGACTCACCACCTCTCACAACCACTAGTACCTCTGTAGAAATTATCATTCTGTACAATACGATAATCATAATTCCTATTGATAGTTCATATTTCTGTATAGTTTTTATATTTATATCAATTCAATTCAATTCAATTTTATTTATACAGCACCAAATCACAACAACAGTCGCCTCAAGGCGCTTTACATTGTAAGGTAGACCCTACAATAATACATACAGTGAAAAA
>VURO01018673.1:0-17220 GCA_015108175.1 Pelvicachromis taeniatus | reverse complement strand
ACACAACCCACCAACCCCCACCCCCCCACACCCCCCCCCCCACCCCCCCTCTCCGCACACACACACACACACACACACACACACACACACACACACACACACACACACACAAAGAAATAGATCAGAAACTAAAATGTTTTTAATTTTACATCCCAGGGGGGAAATGGCCATATGTAGCTGATGATAATTGGTGGTTTGTTGGTAATAGCATCATGTCTCTTTCTCCGCATATGTTAATGCATAATTTGAATGCATCACACACTGCCTTTAGATTGATTAATTAATAATGTAGTAATGGTTCGTTCCCTTCTGTCTTCTGTCTGACACACTTTCCCCCTCGCGGTTTTACATTCTTGCTCTCTCCTTTCTCACTTTCTTTTTTTCTCTTACTCTGGTTTGCTCTCCAGATGAATTTAACCCTGAAGTCCCGAAGCTGGAGAAGAGCGTCAGTGGCAGCAGCCCTTCACGTGACCGCCTTCTTCTCACCGTGGCAATGCTGCTTGTGTCTGCCGTCCTTTTGTCCTAGCAACAGTCACCGAGTGGCACTTCATGCACAGCTGGACCCGCCTTTTGCAAAGGGCTTTGTATCCACCAAGTTTGTGATTAGGTAAAATCTGACAGAAACATGGAGGAGAGTTGAGGTGCAACTGAACCACAATCAAAAGGACACAGACAAAAAAAACCTTGACAAAAAAACAAAAAAAACAAAAACAAACTTTAACTTAGCTTAATGGACTTTTAAAAAAAGAGGCCTTTTTTGCTGTCATATTTACACCAGTGTATTTTGACACTCCATGTGCTCCATCGTGTAGGGGTTTACGCATTCACCAAACAAGCGAAAGATTCCCAGTTTGATCCCAGGAGGAGACACAAATCCCTTCGGGGTTGTGTCAGGAAGAGCATCTGGCGTAAAAACTTTGCCAAATCAAATATGCGGCGCTACCGGCTGTGGCTTTATCCCTTGTGAATAAGGGAGCGGCCGAAAGTAGCTTCTTACATGTTGCTGGATATCATTATCACACCAATACCAACTTTAGTGCGGGTGTTGAGACCAAAACAACACTCAGAGTCCGACTTCTGTGCCGCTCTGAAGCATGATGAGAGTAAGAAAACTGACTTGTAATAACTTGGGTGCAGACTACACGCTCTTATTGTAGCATGGATATCAAATCACCGGTGGAATTTAAGCTGCTTTCTCTTCAAAGTATTGTAACTTTGAGCTTTGAAGAAGATTGGAAACCTGGACTCTGCAGTGGCTTTTTAGTCCTTGGACCACAGGCCCAGTCTGATGATGCATTAAACCCAACTTTGATGTAGTAATGAGCAAGATGGACTCTGGATCTGTACTGATCTTACCCAGACTATCAGGATATAATCAGTCGTGATGAGAACTCCTGCTGTTGCGCTGGACATTGAAGAATGTTTTAACACTGATGTGAGGAAGCTGGTGGTAATAACAGTCCAGGAAAGGGGAAAGACTTTGTGAGGATATCCACAGGCCTTTCAAAAATCCATTTTCACCAGACATCAAAAAATACCCCTAGCTTTGTGATAGGTACAGATGCAAAGCCTGCATTTCTTAGAAGGTAGCAAGTGCCCTCTTAGAACTAGTCTTTTGTCTGCATTTCCTGCCTTCACACTGTAACAACCCTAGAAAAGTACAGACCCTGGACTAGTAATTTGATGGCACTTAGACGTGGTAGATGTGGTAGATGTGTGTTTTGTTCCGATGCATTTACCTTCAGCACTTGGCGTAGATTTTCCGGATGTCAAACCTTTCGCTGCAATCAGCACAGTCATTCAGAACGTCACTAATTTACAAAAAAAAAGAAAGAGAAAAAAGAAAATCTCACAGCAGCAAGTCCCCTTTTAATGCCAGACAACCCTGTCTGTTCCTTTTTCCACAGCCAATCAGTGCTGATGACCATTAACAGCAGTCACAGTCACCCTAGAAACAACCCCATACAGTCGCCAAAGTGCGGCAGGTGCCTGAGGAGAAACTGTGCTTTGAGTCTCAAAGTAACGCTGCCGCCATTTTAATAAAAAAAATAAAGAAATTAAAAAAAAAAAAAAAACACTTGTGAATGTGCAAATAAAGAGAAGTTCACTTTTTTATATTGTAATACAGGACAACGTAGGCTTAATCAGATTACAATGTGTGCTTTTTTAATTTATTTAATTTTTCAAATGTATTTTTTTTATCATTAAAGTATTTATTTACCTAATTTATTAGCGTGCGTTTGTAGGCCTTTGCTTAATAAGCTATCGTGCCATTTTTTTCTTAATTATTATTATTTTTAATTATTATTATTACAGTGAATTTTTTACTGCAGCATTTTTGCTTGTGTAGATAAATAGATGTAACTCAGCCTGACACAAAGAGAAGGTTATTGTTCATGACTAATCAGTAGGGACGTACGCGCAGTAACCCCACTCTCATGTAACGGATAGTGCTTACCAGATTATGTTGCTGAAGAGCATGTCATATACCAACTGTGAATGCAGTGGCAGACCATGCCGATTGAGGGGCAGCATTTCTCCAGTGTTGCACTTGCGAAATGAGGGATGTCTGCGTCGTAATGTATATTTATAATACATGCCGGTTGTGGAATGTGCGTGTATGTGTGTGTGTGTGTGTGTGTGTATGTGGGTTTGTGTGCGTGCGTGTGAGAGCGTGTGAGAGCGAGCAAAAGGAGGAAAATAAACAAAACAAACATATGTGTGCACATTTGTGCGTATGTATGTAGAATGTGTTTGTCCGCGCTTTTCAAGTATGTGGCATTTAGGAATTTTGTACTCATAAAGGAGTCATTTGTAGGATCTGAATATGCAAGTGCGTACGAGAGAATATGCTCTTCTGTAATGTTAGTTTATGTTACGGGGTTTGGGAACGTGGGCGAAAAGCATTTACCGATGTTGAAGACAACCACAAGAAATGTGTTTACCTTTGACGAGAATGATTAAACAACTGTAAATTGAACCAAGAATGATTAAAACAATGCCAATTAAAATCTTTTTTGCAAATTTAGCTTTGTGTATTTATTCAGCCCTTGTGTTGTTCTGCTCTCCTTCAACTGCCCTTTCTTTATCTAAACTGTGACTCTTTTACAAACGCTCCACTCAGATGTGTTTGTTTTTCTGAAGCACTACTTGAAAGCAAATCTCTTCTGTTTTTTTTGTTTTTTTTCACGCTCCTTTTTTTAGATATGTTGGTTGTGAGCAGACAGCAGTCAGGCTGCAAACTAAACCTATCGCTCCTTTTCACGTGGGCCATCTATGCAGCACCTTCGGTTTCACAAACACCTCTTCTGCCATAAAACATAGTGACAGCGTGGAGGGAAAGTCACAGATCCAAGTCTCCCACTCTTTCCATCCCTCTTTCTCTTCTTACTCAAAAAAAAAAAAAAACACCTGCAAGCTATTCATGTCTCCACAAATCTGTCTCTCCACATCACACTTCTTTCTCTTTGCCCCTGTCAGCTTCTTTTTAATCTTCAAACCCAGGACAGAAAGACGCCGACAATCACGAGGGACGAGCCTCAGATGCTCTAATGTCCGTATCAAAAAGCGAACAGAGGGGTCAGATAAGAGTTTGTCTTTGATGCTCTACGTCATGCCTACAATCACATTAGAGAGGAAGAGAAAGGCGTAGTGCAGATTTGACTGTCTGCTTGTTTTCATTAAAAAAAAAAAAGAAATCAAAAAGTACTGGATCTGCATTTTTTTTACATGTAGGTTGTGTGCTTTTTGCCAAGTTAATTTGACGTACATTACGTGACTGAGAATTTACTTGAAATAATGTGGATCACAGTAAACCAAGAAGGTTACAGTGACGTGATGATGTCTGTTAATGTCTGTTTCACAGCTGTTTGACTCAGCTGGGAGGCAGCAGCTCCTGATTCTTTCTGACATTTGTGCATTTAGCTGACAGGCTGATAATTGCTGAATATTACAGTAGGTCTTGACTTACAGTCCCTTGCCTTTTTATAGGTCTGTACTTGCATAAACGATTTAGTGTTTTGACACCATGAAACACTGGAATGGCTTTAGCTTTTGCTCCGGGGCCCAAGCTGACAACTTTAAACATAATTTTTCAGGAAATTAGACTGCTATGGTTTTGGCAGCGAGGATCAGTCTGGTTAGTTAAGTAAGGGAATTACACTGTCATATCTGCACCTTAAATTCCAGTTTGGAAAAGCATTAATGCGACATTATTTGTTCTGCTTACTATTCCAACGAGAGGATCAGGAGTGTTGCCAGTGGATTTAAAAGCCCACCTTTCCCCGAGCGGCTGACACAGAGCTTCACATCGCCACCGTGAAACAGATACCCAACAAGCGCTCTGTCCAGGCTCTAACCAGGGAAGACATTCCATTAGCTAAAGGAGACGACCTCTTGCCTGTTCCAAGGCATATTGTCGTTTTCTGAATCATTTACTGTGAGATAAGCCATCTGTAGCACGGGCAGGTCTGTGCTGTCGAGAAGAAATTCCCCTGACAAGCGGCACCGTCTGGCCCAAACAATGAAACAGATGCCTCCTCCTCAGAGAACATGATATAACTCAGGACATCAGTGACACAGTCGGGGTGAGTAATGCACCATTCAAGTGCTCTTTGGAAACTCCCCTTTGGAGTTTGGGAGTCATAAAAATTAGTTGGGGCTCATTTCAATCTAAATCTACTCTTTTATTCTTACAGTCATGCAGCAGAAGCATAAATTATATCACACTGATTATAATTTTATGTGTGCAGAAATATGCATACACCTTCTAATAGTAACTTGTGACACTTTTTTTTTTAGCACCAGTTGTATAAATTAAATGTCCGCTATGGTGAGTTGTTGGAGGGTTGCATTTGGCTTGCAGAATCCAGCCAGTTGAATGAGGCTGGAAGGATGTCTGCCATGAACTGGCTGGGCAACGATCCGAGTCTTTTCCATCAGCCATTTCTTGGTTGTTTTGCAGGAATGATCCGTGTCATTATTTTCTTTGTTACATTATCCTTTTATTCACCCCTTACTCAACTCCAAGTCTGGTAGCATTACCTTTTGTTTAAGAATTTCTTGATGGGCCTTAAAAATCATGATGTGATCAGATCCAGCTAAAGAAAATCAGCCTCAGATCTTCACATTTACAGCATCATGCTTCACTGCTGGAAGAAGGCTCTTTTGGCAGTACGCAGTGATAACTTTTCATCAAACACAGCAGTTTCGAACATGACAGAAAAACTCTATTTTGTATAGGCTCATGCCTGAATTATTATCTCCCTTGTGTTTTGAAAAGGCTCCCATTTCCAGGCAGAGTCGTAGTCGGTTTGATTGCTCTCCATTTTGTTACATTTTTACCTCGCAGATGGGTAAAGCTTTGTAGAGGGCTTCTTAGCTTTCAGTAAACAGATATGCTCTCACTACTCTCTTCGTGATGTCCTCTAAGACTTCCTTTTCCTCTCAGCATGTTGGACTTAGGGGGGCATGCTTTGATAAAGATAAATATGTGGAATAAGTCCACATGAAAAAAGGATGAAAAGACTCACGGTAAAACTGCTGAAATTCCAAATTCCTCAATAGCTTCATACTCTCCAGACATGACCAGTTATTACAGCTATACGTTAGAGACTGGACAAACACATGCAAATTGTTAGATTTTTCTTCATCAAAAACATTCTTTTATGCACAGCTTGCATTTGTGGTATTTGTCTTGCTTATAATGCTTTTAGTCCAGAGTCCATGCAGACCTAAACTATTTCCTGTGATCTTTATACTACTCAGTGCCTGCATTTATGCACATCATAAGCTTCTTATATTTCTGCAGTCAACATCTCGCCTCCCTTTCCTTTGTATACTTGACTGAATTTCTATGAATCTAAATGATTTCTGACAGCACCTTCAGGTTAAATACATACAGTGTTTGGGCAGCTTTGAATTTATTGTGTAAAAAGTGTGGCCTCACTTTCACATACTTACAGATTCTATGTTGCTAACAGGAGAATCTGTAACAGGTAAAATGCTGGCAGACAGCAGCTGATATGGAGGATTTAACTCACATTCTGTGTGCAGTCTGCTAAACAACTCTCCACCCATAGATGTCGCCAAATCTGACTTTCACTCTATAACTATCACAGTGAATTAGAAAGGTAAATAAAGGACACATGACAGACAATATGCTGCAAAGTTACTCTAAGTATGCCTGTAAGATAAATAGTGAATTCAGAGAAACAGTGACGGCAGACTAAGTTGACTTATATATTACGTGAACAATGTCCTGAAAATCTCTTGGTTTGTCCTTTAAGTAGGTTTAATTTATGGGCTAAGCTTCTGAAGTTCAGTGGGGCTTACATTTTGTATGTAATAACCTGCTCAGGAATAAAGTGTGTGATTATTGTAACCCATGTTTAATGGTGCCTGTGAAGCCAAGGGGAACTCAGTTTTACCAGCAAGTTAAGCCAGTTAAGAAAGTTAAGATAAATCAGGCTTTAATGAGGCCTTCAGAGGACAGCAAAGTCCAGAAGAAATAGCCTCATAGGGCATATATTGCATAATCAGTGACAGGATGAGTTGACCTACTGTACTAAGAATGTTTCTCAACCCAGCAGGATTATGAAGTTTTAGTAAATTCCTGCTATTTCTGTTGTACATGGAAATCAGAGTTTATTCTTGTCCTAATCTGAGCTCAGGGGGAATAGGTTTGTTGTTGGGTTTTTTTTTCTGCTTTTTAATTTCTTTGGCAGAGACGGGATGTTCTTTTTACATTTCATATGTATCAGAACAGTACTCAGGATTGTGCATATAATTATAAAGACACTGACGTCTAAATATCTGAGAATTTGATCAACTTATGAGAGGTTATATTCTGCACTTAAACGGTATTTCAAAGTATTTAAAAAAACATCTCTGACTTTCCAGAAGAGGCTTTAAAGTTTGTTTTTTTGTAGAATACGTTTTATGACCTGATTAAATTACAGAAAAAAAAATTAAAAATCCGAATATCCGAATATAAGTGTTCGTGTAAATTACTGAATTTTCTGATGTTTTAGAACAGATGTGTCGAACTCCAGTCCTCGAGGGCCGGTGTCCTGAAACTTTTAAATGTGTCACTGCTGCAACACACCTAAATAACATTAGTAGGTCATCAGCAAGACTTGACTGCATGCTGAGGTGACAACCCCTAATCTTTCTCAAGTAAATTTAAATAAATGTAAGTTTTTGAAAAGATGTACTTCTAAAAGTTTATTGCACCATCTGCATTCCTTCATTAGCTGCTGTAAAATTGTAAAATGAATCACAAATTAGCACGTTCGACGTTCTAGAGTCTTGCTAATGACCTACTAATTTTATCCAGGTGTGTTGCAGCAAAGACACATGTAACAGTTTCAGGACACGGGTCCTCGAGGACTGGAGTTCGACACCTGTGTTTTAGAGAGTACAGTCCATTAAGTAAACAAGAAATAATTAAATGTCACCAGTACGATAAAACAGAACGATTACAGAAATGAAAGAAATGTGAAAAAAATAGAAACACAGGGCCAAAATCTAACCTCTTTTTCATTTTCCTGCCTCGTAAAGTAAACTAACATAATCTGGACACTTACAGACTGCGTTTTCTATGTGAGTCACAGTCCTGTGTAAAATCACAGTAATTATTGGTACAGACAAGCTAAACTGCTTTGAGTTGACAAGAAAACAACAACAACCACTTACAGCCAAGGTATGCGGTGCATCTCTGAATGGGCAGCATGTGGTGGTGTAATGGTGTGGAGGGTATTTTCTTAGCACATTTTCAGCCCTATAGTTCCAACTGAGCATCATTTAAGCATCACAGCCTAATTGATTATTGTTGCTGACCATGCCCGTCCCTTTACAACCACAGTGAGAAAATGTGTGACGCTATGATGTCATCATATATAGATATACACACCAAAATCTCTGAGGAATGTTTTCAGCAAATCGTTGGCTCTATGCCATGAAGAATTAAGACCCTCCTGAAGGCAATCCCATGATGGTAAGGTGTAACTAATAAAGTGGCAAGCCAGTGTATATGTAGTGCGATAATTAGCAAACAGATATGAATGCAAAGTGGATTTCCCAGAATGTGAAACTCATTTCTGTTTGGCAGAAAGGAGGATAGCAAACTTTGTGAGGCGGGAGAACTGGAGCTCCAGAACTGCAGCAAACCACAAACATCCATCAGTTCTGACAAACCACCGTCTAATGAAAAGAGGAGAAATCACCCTGTCAAACAATATTGCAAACACTAGTTGTCTTACGGCTTCAGCTGGACCAGAGATGTCAACACTACTCACCCAAGTGCATCATCTGTCAATAAGGGTTGGCTAATGCTAACATGGAATGAAGCAACCTGAGAAGGCAAAAATCAAACATCGACTTATAAGAGAAACTTTCCCTACTTCAAAAGAACACCGGGCTATTTGTTGGATTTATTGCATTGAGAGGGTCTAAAAGGCGATGGGAGCAAGCTATATTCTAGTGAATGAGGTGCGTTACCCTGCAATAGATATGCAACCTGTCCAGAATGTACCCCGCTTTTTCTCTATGAACGTTGAGATCAGTGCTGGTTTTTGATATGGGTGACATGGACCGTTGCCCAGGGCAGCATCGTGAGCATCGGCAAAAAAGTTGATAAAGAACCAGAGGGAGTTTTCACGCAGGGCACCAAACAGGCTGGGACCACCCGTGACTGGGATAGGCTGAAAATACATCAGCTTAGTGAAAACATACCAAGTGACAGAGATAGATGCGATTTTGTGCATGTATGAACGCCAGTGTACTGCTTGGTTTGCCATCTTTTTTATACAGTCTTTGATCATAACACATGGCTTGAAAAAACTCACACGTGACTCCTTTTATGAAATGAAAGAATCTGCATGATCTCAGGTCCACAGCTGCAATATGATAAATTTCACCTTGTCACAGGTGAATGCCAAGCTTATATGTTAAATTGTTTGAAAGCATCCTAATAGCTCCCCTTCAAATCATTTCAGGATTTTGGATTTGACTTGACAGTCCTCTAGCTTCAGGTTACTGTGAGTCAGCTTCACTTCTCCACAGACAGAACAGGGGGGATGCACTGAGAAGAGGTGACGAGATGTTTTGGGATCCAACATTAAATCAATTCATCCCTTGGGAAATATGATGTCAGTTCTGGAAACAAAACAAAAAAACTGTCAGAAAGGGGGAGAACTATGTGACAGTCCAGGGGGAGGAAAGCTATCAAGGCAGTTAACAAGTGTGATGTCAGCACTCACTTTATTGTGTTTCACAGCTAATCTGATACCTGCAGCTCTCGGGATGGAGAAGGATCTGCGTGCGGTGTTGTTAATAGTCCCTTTTTGAGCTGATGCTTGGCAAATACAGCAACCAGAGTCAAACTGAAATTTCAATGTAGAACCCGAAAGCAAAATCGATATTGCTTCCTCGAACTTTATTGCAGTGAAAACAGAATTTGTGTAGTGACAGCCAACTAATTTAAAGGTCTAAGATGCAGCGTCTCCTGGACATGTTTTTTTTTTTTTAAAAAGGAGCAGGAAAATGTGAATGTGCATCTTAATTAGAGCAGCGTTAAGCTTCCTAGAGGGCTTTGCTTTGGCGCACATTAATTTGGGCTCTCGCCAATCCTCTCCAGATCAGTTGACTAATGTGTTGACAAGTGGAGGAAAGTCTTTCCACATTTTCAGACAGCAAATGTGGTGTGACTGCACATTTTCTTTTTGCAGCAGCTTCTAGTAGTCGGCACAACACTGTGTGTGTTTGTGCGTGAAAACGCTTTGAATATTAAAGAGGGCAGGATTTCACTGTAACCCTTGGCTAGGAGAAATGGAGGTAGATACGAGGCTGCAGTAGTTTATACTGCCCTTGTGGATGTCTTCCTTATGCGTTACATTTACAAGGATCTCAGTAAACTGTTGCTATTGTGATTAGGATGATGACGCTTTTTATGAATTATAGAAAACACATCTGGAGTCTGCTGAAAGCTGCAGAAACTTCTTCTGCAGGAACTCTGTAAGGCTCTCTTGTGTAGCTTCTTAACTGCAGTGTCTTCTTGCACACATTAACCCAGGCTTCTTTGCAGACTGTGAAGATAACTGAAGGAATTGATGGATTTGTAATCAAATGGGGGAAACAATTGTGTTCCAAAGTTTTCTTTACACTAACGATCATTCTTCTTCCCTCCGACTTGTTCAAACTAACAAAACATCTGTGTTCTGGACTTTTTTCGTTTTTGTTTTCTTTGTGCTGTGTCATATTTTCTGTACGTCTACCCCCGCTCGGCGCGTGGGGCTTTGCATCATTTGTGTCTGATTTTTCCATCATCAGGTTGCATTTCCTGTAACCCTTCTTAACCCGTGTCTTCATTCCCTCCAGTCTCCACACTGTTCCCTAATCACCCCACCCTCCTCTTCTTCTCTCCCTCCAGATTTAGCTTTAATCCCTCATTTCTGGTCATTACATCTGCGCAGCGCTCAACAGCTGGGGACCGACTCACAAACAGCCACAGGCCTCGTGCTTGTGTATGTGTGCGCAGATATGTAGGCTACATGTGCCCACACTTTGGGCATCTGGTCAAAACCTAAGCCCAGGAATAGCTAATCCTTGACTCCGAAAAAGTTGTTGTGACAGAATATTTGTGTCAGGCTGATGATACAGGATGTTGCAGACTGCCACAAGTAAGTCTCAAAGGAACTAGATAATACTGTCTGAAACTTAGAGGAAGCTATAAAGAGGATACATCTTGTCTGGTTTGTAAACAAATCCAGAAATCCAGACTGAAAAACAAGTGTTACACGCCTGTAAACACGGCTTAACCATTTGAGCCTCTGAATTTCTCTGAGAAGCTGAAGATGTAGTGAAGATTTGTTTACTTTTTCTTACTTTTCCTCGCCTCGCATCTTTTTTTGCTTCTGTATTTATTTTTTTTACATCACTTCATTCCCTCTGCTTTCCTCGTCACTGATTGGCTCGTGTGTTCCTTTGTCACCTGACTCAAATCCCCTGCCGCTCCTTATCTAAGGACTGCACTCCCATTCACCTTCACATGGGGTGACGGCTATGGTGAGAGGTTATGTTACTCATTATTTCGTATCATTTGTTTGCATGTAAATTGAGAATAAGTGGATAAAAGTCTAATCTTGTTTTCTTGTTTACTTTCCAGACTGAGCCGTACAGGTGTGTCTCTTCCCTTGTTTACACTCACAACAACAATAAATCTGAAAGACTGGATTGTAATTTCATGGCTTATGCCTCTCATACATTTTGAACAGATGCCTACAGCACAAAGAACTTGATAGCTAACAGAGGACCCGGCATGACTTTGACATCAAATGACGCATATTAGAGCTTCCTCTTCTTTGCTTAAACTTTGAAGTGACCAAAGTGCTCGGTGTTTTTATTCAGACACTTTTAGATCAGCTCATTTCATCAGTGAACAAAAAAAAAAAGCTTTTAATCTCCATCCATCTACTTTTTTCCACTATTCCAATTCAGGGTCACAGTAGCACAAGAGCCTATCACAGGTTGAAAAGTGGGGTACCCCTGGACAAGTCCTGAAGTTAACTGAGTTGAGTTTCTATCAGTTAACAGATAACCTAACATGCATGTCTTTGGTTGGTGAGAGGAAACCAGTGTACCTGGAGTCTTCTCCAGGTACGCCAGCAGATTTGAACCCAGGACCATTCTCCTATGACGGGACAGTCCTAACCACCATTGTGCCACCTAGACTGAGGTCTTTCTTCTTGACATTATAAGTCCCTTGAGGTAACTGTTGTTGAATTGAACACTCGATCATTACAGAATAACATAATAAATCTGTCCAGCTGTAAACCTTATACCATTGTGAATCCATTTCATCTGATTTGGTGCAAATGAAAGTGACAGCAGGTGCACTGAGAGGCAACTACAAGACTGCCTTCAAAAAGGGAATGATGTGACTGATTTTTCACTTGGTTTGCTTCTTGCAGTTAAATTGACTTTGTATTATATTGTAATAACCAAGTGTTCACTTCATGTTTTTTGGAGTAGTGTTTTAAGACCAGTGAATAAGGAACCAAAATAGTAGAAGCAGCAGGATTTTGGTATGTCTGTACCAGATTTCATTGGAGCAGTGGTTGTGGTGCAACAATATGAGCATCACTAGAGGAAATGTCAGAAAATGCTTGGGATCACCAAAGTCTGGATTCATGGTGGGAATCGTGAATATTTAAGATTACAAACGTGAATCAAGTTGCAGAATTCAAATGGGCACAAATGCAGATAATGTTGATTTTAATGGCATTTTGGTTTTGTTAATAACAAATTCGAAGACTTTGGCACAATATGAGGAGGGATTTTCTTCAAAGTTCCATTTTTGTTACACTCCAAACCAACATTTTGTACTTCGTGAACACACATGTCAAATCGGTTTACTTCAGCCGACTTCTTCAGACGTCACAAGATATCCTGACTCACTGCCCGTGGCAACGCTTTTCCAAATGTCACATTGACAAGCTAACTTTGTGAATGCTTTTCAGCTTCTTCGCTTCTCTTCTGTCTTCACGTGCTTTGATTCAACGTTAGACAGACATGTTGTCTCATTTGAGAGCATTCAAAATGAAACAGGCGTACAGAGCACGATTTTGCATACTGTGTTTAAAAGTTGTCATTGTTTTCATCGCTTTTCACTGCCAGCCCTGCACTGGTTTCAGCAGATTTGATTTTTTTCGCTGCAGCATAAATAATCTTTGAGACTGGAGCCAAATGCCCATCTAGGGCACATAAGATGTGTGAGTGCCACATTACACCAGCAGGCTACAATGATGAGATGAGATGTTAACACAGACTGGTGAAGAATTTAAATGAAGTGAAAGAACAAACTGACATCTGGTTATTAGAACTTGAAAGTGATAGAAATGCATACATAAAAAAAAGGTTATTTTTTTATTTATATTCAAAATCAAACAGTTATGCAGTCTGCATAAATGTCTTTTCATTTATGGACAGGCAGTCTTTGTATAGTTTTCATGTAGCATGACCTATCCCCATATGAAGACTTTTCCTCAGTTGGCAGCTTTCATTTATGGTAAATCCAACGTGGCGTGAATGCAGCACGGCTGTTGGTAGAAAGCCAGCAGAGGTCCAGACTTTAACAAGGCACACCTGTGCCTAATCAAACCCCGTCTTTATATCTGTGAGTTTCAGTAAACACTGAGGGAGGCTGGGACTGCAAAAAAAATGACTTTCATTGTACACACACTATGCAGTGCTATAGCCCCTTTGGTATGTTCCATATGGTGTAGCCCATCCAGAGTTACTAATCGTGTACCAGGAGGCTTATATTTGAAAGATTAACTGATAAAATCAGCGCAGACATTTTATTACTCCCATTACTCCTCCCCTTTAACTGATACCCCACTGATTTATACTTTTTTTTAAAAATGGATCTACTCCAAAATCTGTCAACAGACTGAAGATAACTAAAGGGGTCTGAGTTGGATCAACATTTACAGAGTTTGATGGTCTGTCAAGTCAGAGTTTATACACACAGGAAGGTCACCAGAATGCTGATGCACTAGGATGTGTCGGTGTGAGGAAAAACAATATAGATCCTAGATAGGTTCCTTAAAACTCATAAGTAACATTCCCACTGGTGGATTTACAACTTCATAGTCACTACATTATGTGGAAATGAGCCATCTTGAATGAGTAAAAAAGTTTAAATGGATAATCAATCATGCATAAATATGTGCTCGCTACCAGTAGGCATATATTTGGAAAGGTACCAAATTCATCTAATATCAATCTTGAGAAAAGCGTACAACCAACGGAAGTGAAGTATTTTACTGACTTTTGCAAAGTAGAGCAAACTAGAGATGGTGCTTTAGTGTAGGATATTACAAGCATTTTATTTAAGTATGACATACATTATCAGTGATGCCTGCCTGTAGTTGTACAGTTTATATTCAAACGTAGGCAGGTTTCTCTGCAGGATCATAGTTTCTCAAAGGCTTTTTATTTATTTATTTATTTGTATTTACTTATTTATTGGTCATACCCATATTAATAATCTCTAAAATGCTTTGTTTTTATAGAGGTTTCTTTAAGCATTTCTGTCAGTTATTTTTCTCCATTTGCACCTTTAAATAAAAATCATGCTGTGTGATGTTTGCCTTCCTAAAAGATTATGTCAATTATATGCAAGTGTTAAAGTATGGATAGAAATTTACTATAATACTAAAAAAAAAAACAGTATCATGTTGAATACTTACTAAAAACCTTTAACGTTTTCCCCTGTAAGGCTCCGTCTTGCATTTGATCCCTGAGTGTGTCTATTAATTTATTTAATAAACAGAAGTGCTGTCAAACTATTTCAGAGACCTTTGTAAGAGATTATCAGGAGCTATAATTAAGAAATACCCCAAAAACCTTTGTCTGCTGTCACAGAGGGTGTTGCTACTGTGTGTTTTGGAACTTTTTTGCACCACATTTCGCCCATTAACATCAATTGTGGGATAATCTGAAAGCATTAGCAACTCCATGGTGAAAACTGTGATCTCAAAAGTAATTTTAAAGATTAATTGATGTTAAACTGCTGGTTCAGACTTTTTAATTAAAGTAGTCTCTTAATGGGTCTAACTTTTTCATCTTAACACATCTTATTTCACTTTTATGAATGATGATAATGATGTTCAAGCATTTTTTTTTTTTATCCATTTCTATGCAATTTAAATACAAGAGACTGTCATCCTAGCTCATTTCCCCCTAAATGACCCAGAACAAACCTCACTCCCGCTGTGGCGCTGAATTCCCAGAATGGGTGCAAATGTCTGTATTGACAGACACTGATGACTTCCAGGCAATGTCTCAGTTTATCTCCATATCGCTAATGCTGCTATCCTCAGATACATCCTATTAGCTGGAGTTTGAGAACATTGTTTTAATAGAAACCTTTATGTAAACAGCAAGAATCATTAAAAGACCTTAGCTGGCCTTTTTTTTCCCATAATCAACTGGCTTATTAAGGGAAGTCTGGCCGGAAATGCATGGAGCGCAGCTCTCATAGCTAACATGATGTGTTATGCAATAACATTGATTCCATTGAGTGGCGTAAAATGAAAGGAAAGATGAAAACATCTGCAGCAAACATCTGTGTTTTACATTTTTAAATATAAGTCTGAAGTCTGTGCAGGATGAATTCAGAGGATTGGTGTGTGAGGTGTCTTTGTCAGCAGGGCCTGGTGTGTGTGCGTTTGTGTGTGCAAGTGGATACATGCTCAAGGCTGTACTTCATTCAGCAGAATGAAAACAAGATAGAACATGGTTACATGGTACACCTGTCCTGGAAGAGCTGTTACACAATCCCTGCTCAGTTAAAAAAAACAACAACAAAACATAATCTTAGTGAAACAGAATAAAAATAACCTTGTATGACTTTCATGTGCTATTCACGTCATCTTAATATCTTTGTTCCTTTCCCATCATTATCACACAAGTAGAGCTAGAGCTCGCAGCCTTGAATTGTGTCAAAGTTTTACATAACAAATCTTCCTGCCTGCACTGCCGCAGCGTATTATTTTTTTAGATTAATTTGTCATCATTTTCCCTGCATGCACCGAGGGTGCAGATCATGCCTTCAAGTTGGGTTGTGTTTATTATATTTAAGATAAGACTGACATTTAACTGTGTATTCAGAAGAGCATAAATTTTGTAGTTGCAGCAGTTTCATGACACATCAAGCCATTTGCACTCCCAGGTAGTAAGCTGTAGGTGTAGTGTTTCCATTTCACACAATGTGTGCAAAGCAAGACATTATTGCAACAGTGACATGCATGTTTCTGAATTAGATATTCTTAAAACAAATAAGCTATCGCGAGCCTTCAGAGCAAGAGATGATTTTGTTATGGACAAACTGGTGCTTAAAGATTAGAGAAGTACACTTCGGCTCCAAAACGTACCCATTTCCCAAATATCCAAAAGTCAAAAGTCAGTGAAGAAAAAGTGTGTGTGTGGGGGGGGGGGGTTTGCATGAGCAAAGGCATCTGGCGTAAATGTGTTTCCAAATTAAATATGCGGCGCTTCCCACTGTGACAACGCCTTGTGAACAAGGGAGCGGCTAAAAGTAGCTTAGCCAGTGGAAACAAAGCAAAACCAAGTGTAAAACACAAAGGCCCAAATATGGTCATCATTGACAGGTGGCCAATATGGTCCCACCTTTGTGCATAATGGTGAGACTTGGATTTCTTTCTTTTTTTTCTTTTTTTTACTTGGATTTCTATTAAAATTCCCTTACAAATGCAAATTTGCTGAGCCACCCAAATTTGTTATTAAAGGAAGTATGATGACGAGATGTTTAGTGTCTTTCAGGAGAAACTCTGGGAGGTTCATAAACACTTATTGAAGAACTTTTGTCTTGTCATAAAACATATTACAAACAAAAATTCAAATTGGATTTGGGCACAGTACTAAAAAGTACAAGACATAACCATAAAAGTACCCATATGTGCAAATACAAATGTGTCATTGTGGCACAAACATTGATTGTCTCATTGTTCCTGGCAATATGGCATAACCAGTGGAAAAGTTAGGTGTTGTTAAAAACTTTTTATGATACCTTGATTCTGTCTGTTTGCATAGGTGTAGGCCTACACAGAAGGGTTATTATACTTATGCTAACTTGCTCCCAACAGCATGTAGCTTGATGTAGATGATGGTTTGATTGGTTGACAAGTGTGCCTTTGAGTTATAACTTTGTTCTTTTTCGGGGCTGGCTGACAGACCAACAACACAAACAAGAGTAGCTCACAGACCAACTTCACAACATATTTTGCACAATGCCTCGACAACAAACACTCTCTGCAGGTAAAAGAACAGTCCAGAGCTACCCAAGGTCAGTCAGTGCAAGGAGAATGGAGATCCACGTTGTATAGCCATAACATTGTAACTTAAGTTAATACATACATAAATATATACATATTATAAAATAAATACAAGGTTTTAATTTAAAGCTTGGTTATATTACCCTTTATAGTGTTAAACTTCAAAGTGTTAGAGCAGACGATAAGCGAATGCTCATCTGTAAAACATCTACATTGTTTGTAACATCTGTAAAACAGACAAAACACATCTATTAGAAAGTGTGTGTGTGTGTGTGTGTGTGTGTGTGTGTGTGTGTGTGTGTGTGTGTGTGTGTGTGTGTGTGTGTGTGTGTGTGTGTGTGTGTGTGTGTGGAGAGAGAGA
>VURO01018672.1:37953-50623 GCA_015108175.1 Pelvicachromis taeniatus | reverse complement strand
TTTGGGGAGTTTATTTTTTTTTTTTTTTTTTACTGAAAATTAAAAAAAAATTAAAATAAAAATTCAATCAATAAATAAATAAACATGACAAAGCTGGCAGCTTTGAAGATCTAACATATCAATTCAGCATTTGATCAAACATGGAAACATGGTCTAGAAAAGCTTTTGTGTTAAATGTCATGATGCCGCAGTAAAACCGACCTTTGACCTTTGGGATAGAAATCATCATCACCTCGTTATTTTGTCAGATCAGACATTTTTTGTAAAATTCCGACACGTTTTTGGAACCACTTCATTCTTTTGAAAGATAATTGTTTTTTTTGTTTAGGTACAAAAACCAACATTAGGTTTTGAACGTTATTGTAAGAATCCTGACTCAGTCACAAAATTTGAATTCAGATTTTGAGGACAGGAGTTCCTCATTTAAATATGGAGGGAGCGACTGATATATGTAGAGTGAGAAAGAGATGAGAAATCATTTGACTTCACTTTCAGCGGAAGCAGCTGGCTAATATTTTAATGCAAAGTGGCAATTCTTGTTTCGAAAATGAGGACTTTAGAAAGCAGCTCAGACAGTCTCACCATGTCCCTGGTTAAAGGGTCCCTATTCACATCTGCACACCTCATCTCTTGTGGCAAGACAGACATTGTTCTATTGTGTCTCCCAGTTCTTTCCTCTCAGCGTAATCCATCACTGACAGAGGCAATGAGAGTGTCGGTGTTTCTGTTAATCTGTGGCAGTGTCTGCATCCAACAAAAATTCACATGTGTGGCTTGTTGACTGTGACAACGTCTAGTTCAAGTAATGTAGATATCAGGCTTTAGCTGTTCTTTGAGTGTGCGGCCTGTCTGTGTGGAGTCATTACGCAGTAACAAATAAGCTACTTCCTTGTGGCTCTGTTTCCAAAGTGACAGCATGCAGAACTTGCGTCTGTATATTCAGGGACACTGTACACGGTAAATAATGTCTAATCTCGCCACGTCGGTTTCTTATGCTGTCATTCCCTCAGGAGCCATTTTGTCTAGACTGGTCTGAAATTTTGTGAAGTGACCATGTCTAAAAATGCAAGTAGGCGATTTTCTACATGCATTAAAGATAGAGAAGAATATTTTTTTTTTATATGGCAAATATGGGCTGCTAGATGGGAGAACAAGCAACCTACCCTGAACTGATATCAGCATTTATTCTTTTAGTCCTATAACTAAACTTTCTACCTTGTCCAAGAGCGAAAACTGTGAAACTAATCAATCATTAGAAGTTCAGTAAATGAGCATTCAGTGTTTACCAACCTACAGTAAGTTCCAATTGCATAACCTAATATATTTCTGCTCCATCTCTCTTATTCTGTCCATTTGCGCAGGAGAGACCGTGAGTTATTGTGCTTATTAAATTACTAATTGATAACAGTGATTGAGCTGCATGGTGTAAGTCTATTTTTGTAGCACTACACACCAATTTACTCAGCAGGGAAGCTGCACCAAGCCATGAGTGGAAGTGAGTATTATCTTGCTGTTAAGAACAACAATAAAAGCCCATCTAGTGTTATATAAGTCAAAGCCAATTCACGTTGAAAGTGTTTCCAATGTTTTCGTCTCTCATGCGCCAGTCTCACAGAACAGAACATCAAACGAATAACTCCACTCTCTCAGACAGGCTTGTGAGTTGCGCACCATCCCAAGACCTCCTGCACATTTTGTGCTTCGGGTCTATTTTCTTTCTTTCTTTTCCCGCCTCTGGCAAGCTTAATGAGGTAAAATTTCTCTACAACTGTGTCGCCCCTCACAGTGTATACGCTGTGAGCGTATTAATGGTTTCTGTAATTACTGGTCGGATCTACTGTTAGCTTTCTGCTTTCACTTTGATCGTATAAATCAATGAATCCATACATGAAAACACACATGGTTTCTTGTTCCTGTGGAGCCTACATAAAACCTGCTTTGGTGCAGTAAATATCTGGTAGCGTTTAACGTCTTTCCAAATAGACAACTGGTGTTTTCTGGGGACATAACTATAAAAAATAATAAGAATAATACAAATGTTGCGTTAGCTTCCCAACCACACAGAAATACACTCACTGGCCACTTTGTTAGGTACACCTCTTCAGCTGCTTATTAATGCCAATCATATGGCACCAAGAAAATGTTGATGTGGTCAAGATGACCTGCTGAAGTTCAAGTTGAGCATTTGAATGAGGAAGACATGGCATGGTTGTTGGTGTCAGAAAAGGTGATCTGAGTATTTCAGAAATTGTTGAGCTGCTGAGATTTTCCCAGAAAACCGTCTCTAGGATTTTCAGAAAATGGTCCATAGATGAGAAAGTGTCCAGACTTATGAAAATTGGACAATGGAAGAATAATGTCTGAGAGAGTGTTCATGAGATGGACACATTTGCATATTTTTCCAGGTGACATTTGATTCAATAAAACATGTATACAAAAATGTACTGGGTCCAAGACAACTATTAACAATTCTCTAAACATCAGATTAAAGTCCAACTATTAAAATAAATTGACCTGAAGAGGCGTTCTTAAAGCATACGATGGTTGTTCCAGTTAGTGTTAAACTAAATAACAAAAGAAAACACACAGGCCTCCAGGGCATGCACTAACTGGAAGTTTCTGGATGGATGGTTCAATTGAAATAAAGTTACAGTAAAAGTAACATTTCACCCCCCCACTTCTACTTACGCTCTTCTATTTGTAGGGGTCACCAACATGGTGCCCGGGGGCCCGCAAGGACCATATGAGTAGCCCGCAGGCCTGTTCTAAAAATAGCTCACAATAACAACTTACCAGTAAGCTGCGTCTATTTTTATTTTTTGTTAGGTAAATCATTGGTATCAATTTGTTAGAAATAATATATAAAAACATGTTAATTATAAAATATAATAAATATTAGATCAGCGCTAGCTGTTGCCATAATCATTGTCTTTACATAGATGAATATCATTAATTATTAATGATAACATATAATTAAAGTTAAATTGAAGACATTTGTTATTTTAGAAGTGTGTGTCAAACTGGTAGCCCTTCACATTTATCAGTACCCAAGAAGTAGCTCTCACTGTCAAAAAGGTTGGTGACACCTGGTTTAGAGTATGTTAAAATCTGCATGCTGCACACATTAGCATTATTTGTGAAAATCAAACAAATGTATATTTCAAATTAAAGGAAACAAACATTAAAATTGTAAAGTTCATCTAGAGTTGAGGCCTTACTTAAAATTATTAATCTTGTTCCAACTTATTGATAAGCAAGCTCTTGAGATAAGAGTTGCGTTCCTGTGGTCCTTCGAGCATGCCAGTATAGTCAGTGGAGTATTTTCTCAGGGTTGGCACTGTTGTTTTGTTTCCAGCTGAACTGGAGAAAAATCAATAGAGGCCAATGAAAAGTTCACACGAATGTCTTGGGCTCAATTTCATGAGCATGTACTTAGTGAAACATAGTTTCACTCTAGAAAAATAATTTTCTGAACAACTACTAAGTGATCTTCACCCTCAAATACAATCATGGTCTGATCAAGATGCAACATGCTGAGGGACATTTAACCAAATATTAGTGGATGGATGGATGGATGGATGGATGGATGGATGGATGGATGGATGGATGGATGGATGGATGGATGGATGGATGGATGGATGGATGGATGGATGGATGGATGGATGGAGCTGTATGTATACTTTTGACTCTGTTGGGATTCAAGAAAATCACAAATAAATTCAAAATTGTGCATCCAATTGAAGTTTTTTAAAATCTATTAAAAAATGTATAGTGTACAATCACTCCGCCCTGAAAAAAAAAAAACTGATCAAAGAAATCTTTAAATGTACAAAATTACCATGGCATTCATGCCCATGAGTGTCTGCAAACCTATGAACATACTGTAAAGGCATATAGAGACATATACAGAAACAGGGAGAGACTTACAACCTTGAGCAAAAGGGTATGACCGCTCTATTTTCAGCATTTCTTTACCAACTCCACTGCTTCACATCACTCATCTTCAAGAATGCTATCATGTCAATTAAAGCCTATCCTTCAGCTATCATATAACCCAGGTTAGTTAGACAGGCTGCCATGGAAAAGGTCAGTCAAAGCTTTAACAATGGTGCAGAGGGAGGTAGGCAGAGCACAGGGAGAAGAGAAAAGAGAGGCAGAGCTGACACAAAACAACCACAGGTAAAATTATTACTTATAGTTCTTATTTTAATCATTTACATGTGAAATTCTCAAACTGTTTCACGTTAAAGGCATTATAGCACAAATTGAATGTTTTTTTTAATAGCTTAAAAAAATCTATATTGTGGTGCAGTCGATTTAATGCATTTTGTGTTAAAATTCAAAGAATCTGCAGCTTAATGAGACTCCTGGTAATGTTAGCTGAAATGCACTGCTGCTGAGTCTCGCAGGCTAAAGAGAAGAAGTGGAAGTTCAAAGCTTATTTGGAGGATATTTTCATGTACACCTGCACATTTGTGAATGCACTAGTTATGGTGACTGTTTTGAAGAAGCATACATTGTCCTCTATATGATGTCTCTTTTGGATAGTACTTTGCTTATTTCAGCACAACAATGGGCCTCATTCACTTAAATTTACATAGAAATGTTCTTACCATATGCAAAAAACAAGTGCGTAATAAAATTATCATCAGATTCATAAAATGTGCATACCAGCCTATCTCAGTCTACTACTATTCTCCATATGTTTGTATAATACATACAAATACAATCTATATACAGCCTGCTTTCTGTCTGTCTACTGAACCATTTCAATGAATTTAACTGCAAATGAACTTGTGAAAAGCAGTGCACAGCTAAGGCAAGAAAGCAGGAGAAAGTCTGACTAAAGAAACTGAAATGATAATGTCTGAGGAACCCTGAAAAGGTGCAGCTTTCTAAAGTGTTGCCATGGGAGTGAAAACCATGTAAGAGAAAAAAAAGTTGTGAGCAGGCCTCAGGCTGAATTCATGGAGGGTCTGAATATCATTTCCCCTGAGACACTCACTGTGCCTCAAGTAAAGAAAAGAAAAGTTTGGACATTAAAAATAAATAATAAAAAAAAAGACTGACAGATGGTCCGAAAAAGAAAAGAACAGGTGGTTAACAAGGAGCAGAAGATGAGAAAGTCACCACAAAGGAAAAAATATCCCTTAGATATTGCCAAGAAATTAGACTGAAAATGATGAGATCAAGCAGTAAAGATGCAAATCACTGTCATCAAATATGTCCATTCATCGTCTTAAGCATGTGTCCAGTTCAAGGTCTGTAGCCTATCCCAGCTGTCATGGGGTGGAGGGAGGGGAACACCCTGGACAGCTGGCCCCTCTATCACAGGGCAAATACAAAAAGACAAGCAGCCATGCATGCTCATATTCACACCTTCAACCAAGTTAAAAGGAACAGTTGACCTAAAACCTACACGTTGTTGGACTGTGGGAGTACCCACAGAGAAACCTTCCCCTATGTTAGTGTGTCATGTCTCTAAATGTTTTCAAAGCATCTAATAAAAGAATCTTCTATTCAGTGAAAGACACTAGTGACTGTATACTGTGTAAATTCTAATAAAATGCCAATTTTCCATTTTCAAAAAGACGTCTGTAATAAAAAATGAAAGCACCAAAAGTTTCAGCTCCGTCAGTACTGTTACGATACTAACATATGCTTTACTTTTATATATAAATGCAAAAATGTCTGCTGTGCACTACAGAGGAAGTTTCCAGGCTTTGAAGAGCGAGATAATGTGTGGTAGTTTCACTCCACTGTTCGTACTTTCATGGCCAACAGCTTTAACTCCAATAACAGAGTGACACTCCAGTAGAAAAATCATACATTCGAACTCTCCGAGCTGAGTTGGTTGCTTCTTCAGGGCACGTTAATTTTTTTTAGTTTGTTCCTGTCTGCGGTCATTTTCAAAAGGCAGCCAGACAGAGAGAGATGGAAACTTTCCATGCTGGCAGAGGGTGAGAAATAGTTTAAAAAAACAAAAAGTTAAGCTGTATTACGTGATTACAAGTGCCTCACAGCCCCTTGTGTAATCAGCACTGCTGCCCACATCTAATCTTGTGTGAAGAGCACCCTCCCCATCCCGCCACACCCCACTGACACACGCTCACACACAGAGAGACCACCAGATGACCTGTAAAGAAATGTCCCCGTGATGATGAAATCCTCAGGGTGGTGATTTGCACCAGAAATCTGACATTTACATGAAAGAAACGAGCTGCAACGGAAGCACCGCACTTCATCAAAACAAAACAGTCGAGCCCATTACAATAGTGAACTGTGCACTGATGAAAGCAGCTCTTTAACAGTGATTGCTCGGTAATGTCATGTTTGTGTTCAGTGGTTATCAAAAGTATCAAAATATCAGACAAAAAAAAAAAGAAAAGAAATCGCTGCTTTGGTCGTCTGTTTTAAAAATAGGAAGCTGAAGTGGCCGCACACAGAAGCTATTGTGAAATCTGAGATTCCTCCAATCGATGTTCGGGCTCAAAGCCAGCTTCTACTCTAAAGTTGTAGATGGTGTGCAGAGGAATGATTGTGCTGCCTCTTTAGTGAATATCTGTTTTCACGCACAAAGCATGTTTCTGCCTCTCATCCCTGAGCACCTGATACTTATAGATAATAGTAGGAAACCTTTGCTTCAATGACCTCTACTGCCCTTGCTCTGTTTTAGAAATTAAGAGAAGGAACTTTGAAATAACAACTGATGCTAATGCTTCCTGTGACGCAGCACAGTGTTAATGTTTTTTACCAAGAGCTCTTTACAAATATGTCCCATAATAATCTGGCATCTGCCGAAATGGGACTGTAATGTTTGCCAGTGGGTGAGATTATAATAGATTAGACTAATTACATGTAATGCCAACGGGTTGCTTTACACTGATCCATTGTTTGATGATGAATGAAACTAAAGCTATACTGGGTCGCTGATGTGACTGCCTGCTAGGTTTAAAAGGTGCAAGCGTCAAAAAGAAAGGTGTCGAGGGATCAGAGAAAAAAGGGCAAACTGTGTCAAAATGTGCTTTCAGTGCCATCAATACATGAGGAGACAAAACAAGGCGAGCCAGGTTGCAGGAAATGGAAAAGCCTACTCTAAAGTTGGAGGATTCCCCTCCATTCAAAATAGCTACTCCACATGAACAGCAATTTTCTCCATTAAATCTGCATTTGTGATTTTTGATTATTTCTGAGAGTCATATCAGGACATCACGCTGCTAAAGAGGCTGAGGAAAACGCAGCTTTTTGATAACTCATATACTTGTAATAAATGGCATCGGGCCAGAGAAACCCTTGATCAGGGTCACACAATTCAAAAGGGATTAGTGCTTATTTTAAGTTAAGAGCACTAAAAAATGTAATCTTAACAGTGGGATACTGAGCTCATAAGAAGCCACAGAGATTTGTGGCCGTGTATTGCTCTTTGGGTTAGTCAGTGATGTCATGCAGTCTTTAGTTAGATGGTTTCCTGCATCCATTGAGATCAATGGTGGTGTGAGAGGGCATTTATCATTTGACAGATTTCTTATGATTGTGGTAGACAGGTAATGAGCTGCCTGTGGGCATGTCTCTCTCTTTCTGTCTTTGTCACAATTCCTCTTTATCACACAGAGTCAGGTGTACCAACACTAACTTGCACACCTCCCCAAACCCGCACATGCATACACACTCAAACAGCCACACAGAGAAGCAATTGTTACCCATTGTGAAACATCCTCACAATAGAGAGCCATCTATAACTGCTGGCTGCTTCCATTTAAGGTGTGCTCCTCTCCATGGGGCCTACGTTGTTTTGACAGATTTGTACTATTACAATGAGATGATCACAATAGAGCCATTAGACGGTTGAGTGCACCCTTTCTTAAAATGAAATGACTTTGTATGTCGTTGGATGATCTTCCGTCACTGTGAGGAAGTCTGTATCGTTCATTCATGTACCTACGAGTGCTCCCAATTCAAAATCCCGTAAGCACGTCTAGAAACGTTCCACTTTAAAGAGCACGTGAGGTCACCCACTTCACCCGGCGGCTCACACCAACTGGATCTACTGAACTTGTCCAGTAAATGCTTTTAAAGCATCAGTAACTGAAAATGATTTGCTAAGTGCACGATGACTGCTTAATGGTCCACCTGGATATGCCTTTACATTAAGTTTGCGCAGCTTTTTAGGCCCTTGACTTCCAGCCATTTTCTTAACCACTTATCCAACTGAGGACCAAGGGAGTGGGGGCTGGAGCCTATCACAGCAGTATGAGGGTGATATTTGAGGCCTTGACTTCTTGACAATTCTCCTCCTTAGGAAAATATTTTACTTTTCAGATTTCATAAAATTATTTATTGCCAGTGTAGAGAAACCAAAAAAGCACATTTAAAAAGTCGATTAAAACACTGAAAATAAGTCCAAAGGGTAACAAAAATAGAAGTCCAGAAATAATGAAAGGAAATGAGAGAAAGTATGATATAAAGAGCAAATATTACAAAGTAGCACATACACAGATGTTTTAACAAAGGGAAGACAGGACAGGAAAATCAAATCAATAACGTATAGTATTACAATATTTTTCTTGGCAATATTGCAAAGATGTAGGGGCAAAACAAATATCTTACAGCTTTTCTTAGTTGTAGAATTATACAATCAAATGCTTTTTAGTGCAGTTTTTTTAAGCAAGGTCGAGAGATGTAAAGTAAAGATCGAAGCATCAGAGAAACAAATCAGCAGTCTGCAGTTAAATGAAATGTATGGACTTATTTTGGATAGTGTTACAAATGAGATTTGTAAGGAGTGCTATATGGAATTAAAATACACTGTTCAAAAGAATAAAGGGAACACAAAAATAAGACATCCCAGATCTGAATGAATGAAACATTCTTATTAATTACTTTGTTCTTTACATAGTTGAATATGCTGACAACAAAATCACACAAAAATGATCAATGGAAATCAAATTGAGCCCACGGATGGATTTGGAGTCACACTCAAAATTTATGTGGAAAAAAATTATTTCAAAGCTGATCCAGCTTTGATGTAATGAGCTTAAAACAAGTCAAAATGAGGCTCAGTAGTGTGTGTGGCCTCCACATTCCTGTATGACCTCCGTACAACGCCTGGGCATGCTCCTGATGAGGTGGCGGATGGTCTCCTGAGGGATCTCCTTCTAGACCTGGACTAAAACATCCGCCAACTCCTGGACAGTCTGTGGTGCAACGTGGCATTATATTTATTTTGAGCAGTGTACTTACTGTGAACCTAGTCTTATTTCACGTACCAACATCCTGAGATGACGTTAGCTGAGGACAGTAAAGCTTATGTTTTATCAGCTCAGCTGAAAAACCAACAAAGCTACCTCCCAGGTAGACCTGTGCCAAATCATATTGTTCGCAATAATACCAGAATAAACTTTTACATGATAAAAAAAATGTAAGTAAGGATATCAACACTAATGCATGCATTTATGTTCAGTTGCATGCACGACAATCAGAGACACATCAGAGCTTAAAACCTCAGATGAAGATTTAGTATCTAAAAAGGCAGACTACTTCAACAACCACTACTTACAGTAGTTTCCAATGCAATTTCTAATTTTTTATTAATTTGTTTTCCCACACCTTTGCAATTTAAGCCAACTCCCTATGCCTATTGCACTATAATGCTGCTGGCACTTTGTAGCAATGGATTTACACTTTGAATTAGGTAGTGACAGTAGGTCACTGGAAAGAAGGCTGGAAAATGCCCTTCGTTTTTTGCTCTAATAAATAAATGCTACTGGCTGCAAGCTGCAATCACTGATAAAATGTTGAATATTTTTTTCTACGTCGTCATAAATATCATGTTGCAAATATGATATTTATTACTTTTCGAATTACCTTGAAATATCATGAAATCATTTTGAGGCTATGTTACTCACTCCTATTCCCACACACACTATGACGTCATAGATACAAACTACAGCCTATTAAATAGCCCTGAATGTATTGGCAGATGAGGAAGTGGCACAAACCGAATTCAAACAGGTGCTGGAGTCTATCCCAGCTGTGCTAGGGTGAGAGGCTAACTATACCCTGGACAAGTCACCAGCCCGTCGCAGGGCTAACATATATAGACACACAACCATTGTCCTGATGATTCCCACCTTTAATATTTATACACTGAGTACTTAATGTGAGATGACAAATGGAGGGATGAGACACAGGTGAAAATATTGAAAACTAGTGTGGATAATCATGACAAGTGCAAATTATAGAGCAAAATTAACACATGAAAAACAACTAACCTTTAAAATAAAACAGAAAATAAACAGAATACAAGTAAATGTAGAGAAGACTCACACCGATATTACGTGAATAACAGTAACAGTCGAACCAAAACGTATCAACATCAAAACCCTTTGATCATAATTCAACTCGCCAGATACACTGAGGTAATGCAATATGAGTGTATAGCAACATTGCAATATGGAAATTGTGCAATAGTCTACAAAGCTCATTTTATTGTCTTATCTTAAACAAAAAAAGCAAAAAAACAAACAAAATACAACTTTTTGAGAGCAGCTAGAAAGCAAAGTTATTAAAAATATATATATAGAGAGAGAAAGAGATTGAGAAGAGGATGCTGGCAGTCTGAGGTGTAGTTCTCTGTGTTTCAAATAGCTTTTGAAAATGTTTACTTTATCTCTGTCTGAATCTGTCTGAACACAAGAAGCCCAAAAAGCTTCCTGGCTCACTTTATACTGATAACAGTATCAGCCCAAATAGGCGCTGGTCCAGATAGTGTTCTTTAGACAAAATGCCTGTCAGTTCACTTTAGATTATAATTACTTGTAAACCAAATGCTTTTTTGTGTAGGTGGATTTTTCCTTGCCCATTTTGGAGATTTACATACAGTGTTTTTATCAGTTTTATTCATTTTCATTTGTGCATACATATTGTACATATTTTATTCTGAAGTGGTCTTGCCTCATTATAATATGTAAATACACCCATCGAACGAGCATTCATTTCCTCTCGCAGTAGGGGAAACAATAAGCCATCGCTGGGAGCCTTTCTCGTTTGCACAGCAGGACTTCGGATCATTTTAGTAAGGGACCTGTGAACGAGGGAATCATGGGCTGACAGCAGGTGAGGAAGGGCTGGGTGTCGGGGCGTCAGGAGAGGCAGTGTGACACCATAGTAATCAGGGTGGGGCGGGCAAATATAATATAATTTCTGGTATTCTACACTTGACCTACAACTGCCAGCAAATGCACAACCATGGAAAACCTGATTCCCAGCTTACATCTGTCAACTAAGCCATTTTTTTTCTTCTATCATCTGGATCCAGTTCTACCATATGTTAGCACATATATACAGGCTTCTTGCTTACGTCTCTGCTTGCCATTTAGTTAAGCCAGTCTCAAACAAGCTATCAAAACATAGAAAAAGATGTCAGTGGGATTTTGACCAATAAATAAACAAGAAAGGAGTCCAGGGATAAAATGGGCCCATATCAGCAGAGTAGGAGGCTGTTGTGGTGCTAATGGCTGCACATAAGGATCCACTCCCCCTCCTCCTCATCCTCCTCTCAACAATTCTCTGTTCTTGCAGCTGCTATTTTCAAAGGCTTTAATTGGCCAAAGTCACTCAAGGTAACAAGGGCCCCATGGGTCTGTGTCTGGGCAACCAGATTACTGTGTGTGTGTGTGTGTGTGTGTGTGTGTGTGTGTGTGTGTGTGTGTGTGTGTGTGTGTGTGTGTGTGTGTGTGTGTGTGTGTGTGTGTGTGTGTGTGTGTGCGTGTGCGTGTGCACAAAGGTATCACCACGGGAGGACTGAAGTCAACAAGGATGTCATGAAATTGCTTGTGGTCATAAAATGATTTAAAGGATCCAATGTTTTTGTTTTGATTTGATTTTGTTGTTAAAAGTGTAGTGCAGCGTAATCGTAGTCAGAGCACACATGATTAAACCAACATTATGACCACTTATTTTCGGGCAGGGAAGCCATTAGTAAGTTGTTTTCTGGTTGGCCAACAAAGTTTTGCTTGTGAAATGTGATAGCAGTGCAGGTGTGCTTGTCCACAACAGGTCAATACTGTTGATGCCCAAAGGATGAAGGCTACAGGATTGTCTCTAATGCAACCAGGAGGTTTTCAGTTATGGTTTTTTAAAATCATCCCAACGCCACAACCACACCTGATACGCACTAACACTGAAATGCAGCTAAACATTGCTGTGATAAAGCAAAGTCAAGCTGCCATAACAAGTGTAACTGCTCCGCACGGCATCAATATATATCTTATATCTGTGTAAAGACTTCAAAGAACAAAATGTAATTGGCTACAGCTGGCTTGATGATGTGCCTAATGCCATTGCAAGTTTAGACTCAATGCATTACAATGCATACATCTCAACGTGTTGTTGCCTACAGGCCACAAGCTATTCCTGTAGCTTACAGTATTCTAAACATTATTTTACAGCCAAAACTAATCTGGACTTCAGCTAGCTTGCAACCTAAATGCTAATGTTTGCACACATTCTACCTACATTGCATCAACATGTTAGGATTGCTACTCTGTTCATTATTCTCATGCTGAGTTAAGCATTTAGTTCAAAGCACTTCTGTGCCTAAGAGTGGACACAGAGCTGCTATGACTGCTGTATTCAGTCTTTACCATATGTCAGTGTCTTTTATCCCCCC
>VURO01018672.1:18573-37933 GCA_015108175.1 Pelvicachromis taeniatus | reverse complement strand
TTTCCCTTTTCTTTTTTTTTTTTCTCCCCCCCCCCCCCCCCCCCCTCTCTTTCTCTCTCTCTCCTTAAATAGCTCCAGGTCTATTTCAGTACCACAGATACTTGAGACAGAACAGACAAATGTGTGAGCCTGAATTGAATTGCAGGTATCCAAGTGATTAAAGGCAATTTTCTGTTTTAACTCAACTATTAAAAGGTCACCCTGTGATTAGCTCTCAGCTTTGAAGTTACACAATATGATCCATTTTCTTCCTACAGTCTGCATCTTAGCAATAACCTCCAAGGAAATACTGTACTCAAAAACATCTTTGTCATATAATTGAAAGGCACCCAGACCAGCATCCCCTATTCTAAATGGATAATTAAATCAAACACATCTTGGTGGAGTAGAATAGTAATGAATGCAGAAGCCATATTTTGCAATTGCTCAGATGCAGATGCCTGCCTAGAAGCCATATGACAGCTACTTAAAAAAGCACAATGATAAACTCGTTTACAGAGGGGGGAAGAAAATGCAGTGTAGCCGCCCTGATATAGGCGGCTCGAACTGAAAGACGTGTCTGCAACGAGAATGTAATGCTATTTTCCAGCCAGCCACTAGTAATCGGGTTACTGTATCCTCTTGCTCAATGCACAAAGGGGATCCTCCTCTTTTACCGTCATCCCTCATTGTTACCAGCTGCAGGCCAAGCTGCAAGTAGCAGCACAGCTATAGTGTAAGTAATGACTTGGGCTGGCTGTGCAAAAGAGGCTCAATGTTCTCTTTTGCTACAGTTTTTCTTAATGGAGTAGGTAATGAGGAAAGAGTATACTGGTCAATCAGTCTAAAGCATTTGGTTCTGCCAGGATATGAGGCATTATCAGAGGAGTTGTATTTTTAAATGAAGGCAGAGGGAAGATGATGGAGATGGTTAGACTTATGAAGCAGTTCAATTCATAATGTGCTCATTTTATTCTTTAAGTTTCATAACAAAGGTACTGGTAAAGTTTTCTGGGCGGGGTTTACATGTTCTCCTTGTGCCTGTATGGGTTATTGCGGGTTTCTTCCCACAGTTCAAAGATGCTGTTATTTTTAAAGTTAATCTGTGATTCTTAAACTGGCTGTCGGAGTGGATGTGATTGTGTGTGGTTATCTGTTCCTCTGTTTTGTTATTTTCACTCATATTAATGATAGCAACAGATGTGCTGAAACATGTCAGGAATAGAGATGACAGTGCACTCTTTCATGACAATAATGTCAGCTTTTTATTTTATCCTGCAGCTGGTGGCTCTACTGCTGTTGGTGAAACTGTGCATACTGAGCACTGATGAGGGAGGGAACAGTTTGGTTGAAGGTACTGGCAGATCAGAGTAAGCAGTTATGCTATAATAAACATGGTAAATTAGAGAGTTTGTGATTGTCCATTTGATTACACCATCATGGGATCAGTTATTTTAAATCACTTAAAAAAGATGTTACAGAATATGTGAGGATATTTTATGTCAACCTGAATTTACTTTCATTTTTTTGGACAATCAGTGTCTCCATTAAGTGATTCCTTAATGAAAATACACAATTTGCAAATAAAGGGTACCAAAAATACTACTGGAAACTACTGGACTATCATTCTCTTCTTCTTCTTTTTTTTAAACAACTACACCTGCTTTGTGAGTGAGTTTGTTGTTTAAAATAAAAAACAAGCCAACACAGCATGCCATTACTCTTTGTCGACAGAATGCATTGAGAAGCAAATTGCTGGTATTTCACAAGTTCACCACTTCTTTCAGTAACTCACAGATGGCTTATGTGTTTCTGAGTGTTAGTCTGTAGCTACTGTGGAGAGAACTGACTCACGATTATTTGTTTTACAGCTAAAATAAAGACATTGCTTGACTTACTTTTATAAGACTTGCTGCCAGGTCACTTGGGCTTCTGGGGAATGAACAATAAAGTCAGTCTAATAACACTGTATAAGTCTATGCAGCCAACAAAAGGTTGTCATTGCAGGGAAAGAACACTTTGCTCCCATTGCTATGTTTTCCAGGGGAAATTAATTTTCCATCTTCAGTACTGCAAATGTATTATATTCAATAACTCCTTTGAATTTCATAGATATATTTAATTTTCTTTCTACTGCTTTAACAACCAAGTTTTCTTTCCTCACTTAATCCTCAGTTGGTACTTGATGCCTTTGTCTCTATAATAGTTGTGTAAGGTGAACTTCTTGTTCTCCTGCTGACAAAAAATATTTAGTTTTGACCTATACTGGAGTGTCAGTTGTTTCCCCACTGCTTAAAATCCTGTTTTGTTTTGTTTTTTAATCTCAGTTCACCATGTTTTGTCTACAGTGTACAGTGGTAAGAAGCAAGGTTCTTTATAATTGCAGTCTTTATTTAAAATTATTTAATTTGATTTAATCAATCTTTAGTTTTTAATACTTATTCTTTTCTTATTTTTCACTGGATATATTTACATTTTACAATTGCATTTAGTATTTTTTAGTCTGTTGGAGTCTAGCTCTCCTTCATTGAAATCCTTCTGACAAACTAGACTGGAAGGATTCAACATACAGCAATGACATCAACCTCCCTTTTATTGTTGATGGCACTTTTTCACACCATGTCAGAGCTGTACAGGTTTACTACTAAGGTGCAGGGAACAATAAAGGGGTAAAGTCATGAAACACAGCTTAACACAGAAGCAGTATGACACCCTGTCTTTGAGGTGATGACTGTGACTCAAAAATGTAGGGGCCTACTATGAAATGGCCTTGGTCCAATATACGCGGTGAACCAGTTAATGAGATAAAGTCTATTTATGTTGACATTATATGTGACTTTTGCCCTTCCCTAGAACCTATCGTTGACTTCACTACTTACATTGATTGTCAAGGTAGTTAGTAAGAGAAAAGCAATATATTAAGAGAATAAATCTACGAATGTTTGCTAATGTAATTTTCTTTCCGCAAATGCACAGACAATAACTGATCTCAGAGCAGTGAAACCAGAGCCAACAGCATCTTGTCTAGCATGGTAGTCTCCCCTCTGTTTCCTGTCAAAGACCTGGGGCTTTACCTACAACTCCCTGGCACAAACAACCAGAAAAAGCTGCTGGCTCTCAGCTTGACAAGTTCAAACTATGTTAAAGGGACACACAGACACACTCATGAAATTGACCTGTACTACAAATTCCAGTGAAATGGAAAACAGGTGGAGTCAAGCCTCTTCCATATAATATACAACTATATTCACAAGATGGCAGACGCTTATGACACTGAAAACTGTTTGAAATGCAAGGAGAGCAATTGCATTAAATTTGTAATTAACACTATAATTTAATTTTAGATTTCACTGGGCAACCAGTGCCTGCTTTGCTTTCCCTGGTGGAATGTCACTAGTATCTTTTAACTTTAACTGGGAACAACATATGTTTATGTCCTCTAATTAAAACTACATTACTTTCTCTTATGTGGAAAAAAAAAAAACCCTTTTTGTTGTGTGACTCTCATCAGCAACACTGTGTATGCCCAAATCTGCACAGCTCCACTGCTGTGTCTGCCCTACAAAAAAAAAAGTATTATGAAAGGTGGATGCAACATTAAATGTAGAGTGTCCCAAGCGCCATAATGTATGTGAGCTATACATAAATAGCTATACATAATACATAATACAAAACTGTCCTTAACCTTTGCCACAGCTTTGCTTATGACAGAATATAAACTTTATTAGGATATAAGTAAGTGACAATCAGAAGATAAATTAACTCTTTTATTTTTTGTAAAGTACCAAGATTAACAGTTTTCATGTTGTACAAATGTTTTAATCATGTCATCCAGGAAGCCTTTCATTTCCCGTACACTTTAATCTGGCGTCTGAACAAAAAAGTCTTCTCATTATGTGCTCAACATTACAGCTCAGTTGACAAGCTGCCATTCTTCCAGAACTAAATTAATTAACTTGTCAACCAAAATGAGCAGCAGCCCATATTTTGAAAATGTAGTTATTCAAAATCACCCTTGGTAGCGGCAAGTGAAGGTTATGAAATTCAGAACATAACTACTGTGGGAACACAGTAGAGAGTTATTCTTTTCTTAACCTGACTGCAAATTTCACAATTTGAAGTCTCCTGTAGCGTCAATGAATAATAGGTGACTATATATATATTAGTATAGCTATATAAAATACTGCTCACATAAAAGTCTGCTCTTTATCCATCGGATATGACAAGACCTATGAATTGGTTTTCCTAAAACACAATAATCTGTGCACAGATGGTCTTCACTTTGAGGCTGTGTCGATCTCACCTTCTTGACATGAGAACTCATTTAAAGAATCAGATTAAATCTTCTGCTTAAGAGAGTATAAGTCGAAACAAAGCCCATTATTTTGTGCCATGGTTTCTGATAGTGGAGTCACTCTTTGAGAATGTAAAAAAACAAAGACCATGCTAAAAGATAAACACATCATGAGACTCTTTAGTATTAGTAGCCTGAGTTACGCAGTATAGAAATGTTAATGTATGCTGTTTTAATGAGAAACAGCAACGCTTTATCCACTGCTCCAAGTGCTCAACCAAGCACACCGACAACTGACAAAATCCTTATTTTTCTTTGCCAAATCAGATTCCAGTTAATGAAATGTTCATCTGCCAAAAAAAAAGTTTCATGTGAATACTCCATCTGGGATGGGCCCAAACCTGTCAATAATGAATACCATCGTGCCACCTTTCACAGTGATGCTGACACTTCCTCAGCTGTTTCTCTCACCAGTTTACAAGTGCTTGCAGACAAATGGCTACAGTGTCCAGTGTGCCTACATATTCATCGGTCAAGTGGTGTAGGATATCAATCTCCCCCCTTGTACAGTCTAACTTGAACTGACATGCTTTTTACATGCTCTGTGATCCCATGTGAATCTTTTATGAGCACCGGCCTTTGTTTCATGTTCACATTTCATTGTGAGCGACAGAGCAACACACTTTTCCGAAGCACATTTGAAAGCTTTGTAAACATAGACAGAGACTTTATTAATCCCACACTGGGTAAATTCACTTGCTACACTCGCACAGGCAACAGGGAGAAAAAGTTAATTAAAGATACATTAGAAAAATAAAAACTGAAAAATAAATAAGAAAAATAATGTACAAAAGAGAAGTGGTGTTTCAGCTGGCTTTTTTTTTTTTTTTTAATTCTTTTCTAACCCCCTTTCAGATCATGACTCTGGGAGTTTTGTAAAGGAAGTAATCCTCTTGCAGTGACAAAAAAATAGCTTGAAAGTCTTGCAAATTTATTAAAAACAAAAATACTAAAAAATAAAATTACATAAGTATTTATAGCCTTTTCCATGACACACAAAATTAAGCTCAGGTGCATCCTGTCTCCACTCTATACCTGTCAGATGTTTTGTACAACTTGAGTCCAGCCATGGTAAATTAACTTGGCTGGGCATAATTTGGAAAGGCACTCACTTGTCTGAAGCACAGATCGAGGGAGGAATATAGAAAGATCACAGTGGCCTCCATCATTCATAGATGAAAGAAGTTTGGAACCAAGACTCTTCCTAGAGCTGGCCGCCAGGCCAAACTAAGTGATTGGGGAAGAAGGGCCTTAGTAAGGGAGGTAACCAAAAATCTGATGGATGGATGAATCTGACAGAGCTATGGTGTTGCACTGTGGAGAGGGGAGAACCTTCCAGAAGGATAACCATTTCTGAAGCACTCCATTAATCAGGCCTGTATAGTAGAGTGGCCAGACTGAAGCCAATCCTCAGTAAAAGGCACATGACAGTCCTCTGGTCTAATGCTGAATTCTCTGGTCTAATGAAACCAAGTTTGAACTCTTTGACTTGAATGGCAGGCATCATGTCTGGTGAAAACCAGGCCCCACTTAACTGGCCAATACAGTGTAGTATGGTGGTGGTGGCATCGTGCAGTGGGAATGTTTTGTGGTAACAGGAATTGGGGGACTAGTAAGGGTCGAAGGAAAGATGAATACAACAATCCACAGACACATCCTTACTGATTACCTGATTACAAGAGCGCTCTGAACCTCATTTTCAAACACATTTTCTCACTTTGACATAATGGAGTAATGTGTGTAAAAATCTGAGGTGAATAATTACTTTCATAATTACATTTAATAATTCTATTTTGGAATAAGACGTATAAGTGAAGTCCTGAGAACACTTTTCAGATGTGCTGTGCATCCTATCACTGACTGCATTTGATTCTTACCAGTGTGAACTCAAGAGGTGGATTCACGGGTGATTGGGCCATAGTAGTCTGGTGCACACTCAGTAGCATGCTGCCTTTGCACTGATTTTATTTAAGCCATGTTTTCTCAGCTGTCCTAGGGAGCAGCAGTCTGTAAACCCTCAGGGACAGCTTTTCACCATCTATCCCCATTATAAGGCATTACCGTCCTCTGCCTTTCCCAGAGTGTCACTTCATTTTTGTGAAAGCTCTGCCATGACACATCCTCTCCATAATGAAATACATCCAGTTCTGCTGCACTGAAATTAGGTTTACAGGGAAACTGTGGAATGATGATTTTCCTGTACATAAATCTATCCTTATTATAGAGAGTGTTTATGAAACAGCAGTTAATTAATTCTTTGCTGATAAATTACATCTGCAGTACAGTAAACATCATTGGATCCACCATTAGTTGCGACACATAGCTTGTCATAAATAATATTTTAGTATCACCCCACACCAGTTTGTTTCTTAATATGGGTTTTATGTTTGAGCTCTTGTAAATTGAGCCTCTGAGGATTTGGTCTCTAACAGCACTGTGAAGACATTTTTCTTTCAGTGGGACCCCCGCTTTTTTATCTTAGCCACATCATATTTTGTATAAAAATAAGTTCTTCTTGTCCTTCCTTGCATCATTCCTCCTTAGCCATGATATAGAAGCTTGGAATCCTTTATGTCTGTAGATGTTTGTACCAGTAATGTCCATTAAATGAATATAATAGATTATGTCCACAGACTTTAGGGCCATTCTTCCTACCGTCTACATGTAAAAGAAAAGAAATTATAACACTAGCAGCTTTTGTGTTCAGTTTTTTAATACTTTCTTAAGACTATCTCTCATGTTTTGACCTTACAAGACAGTCTCGCCTTTGTGTGTGACACAAAACTAAAGCAAACTCAAACAATTTTTCTTGGATCTGATTCACAGCACAGTAGTAAATGCTGCTGGTGCAGAAATGCAGCCGCATAAACGTTTTCAGTGAATCGCTTGAAACTTCTTTTGTTGACTGAGACACTTAAAGCATCACCAGAGCTTAAATCCACACAGACTTTTCTGTGACATTACCAGGGGAGGCATAAGTTACAGGGAAACACTTACACAGATCACCAGCTAAGTGCTGCCAACCAAGCCATGTGTGGTTCAAAGTCTCTGCAAACAGGATAAGCTGATTTACTTCACAAGATAGCAAATTGAATTTCCTTTTATTGTTATTTTAATGAATGGATCTATGAAGTGGTGTAATCTGACTGTGAGGAAGGGATGAGGTTTGGTACTACAGGTGAAGTGGAGCCAGTTATAGCACAGCTCAGCGTAAAAACAGGAAGACACATGCAGTTTAAAAAAAAGAAAAAAAGAAAAAGATTGCAAATTTAAATTGAATAAATTTTAGTTTTTATCTTGTTATTTTCAAATGTATCTGGAAAATGTGTTAAAACCCCCAAATCAGTTTACAGGCTATACATTAGCCACAGATAAAGGACTGTGCTGGACATTTTTAGAAAATAAACAGCTTTATTGTCATTGCACATTGTCACAGTACAAGGCAACTAAACTTGCTCTCTGCATTTAACCCATTCACTCAGTGAAGCAGTGGGCAGTAACAATCCAGCGCCCGGGGAGCAGTATGTGGGGACGGTACCGTGGACGTTGGGTGGATTTGAACCATCGACCTTCCAAGCTATCCCTCCCCTACTGATTAGATTATTTAATGTCTAACATGTAGAAGAAATTAAAAATGTTGCTTTTAAAAAAAGTCACTCAAGCACACAACTCTTAGTTTTACCAGATGTTGAAATGTTTTAAATTATAATAGGTTTTAATGTAAGAATAAGAACCATTTCTTAGAAAGCCTTTGTTATTACAGAACTGTGATACTATGCTACAGTATGGTACATTAGATAACAACACAAAGCAATTAAAAAAAACAACTTTTCCACAGCCATTGACACGTCTAATTAGCACAGTGGCTCGAACTGCGGTGTTGTCATGGAGGAAATGAGGTAACCAAGAAATCAAAAACCTGATTAGACATGAGAAATGAATCCACCATGCTGTGTTTCAGGATTATAATTATGTGCACATTTGAATAATTGCATTTAAATAAGATAATTTCCCACAAGCACAAAAAAAAACATTGCTTTACAAACTAAATAGTGTTCTTTAAATTAGTTTTAGGCTTTGAGAGTTAGATCATGTCTAGAGTTTGTTTATTAGCCCAACAGTGGCTTAATGTCACATTTCTCAAGTCTTTATAAACTGCTAGGGAACACAAGTGGGTCCTAAATATTCTCAGCAGACAAGCCTTAGTGTAGAGTGCAGTTATTTGTACTGGAACGTGAATTTCCTTTGGCTGCAGGAAGTCATTTTGAACATGATTTGTATTAGCCTCCTCCAACAAAGGAATGCTTCGTCTTAATGTGCTGCTGCTGCTGCAAAGACTGGTGCTAGACGGTGCAAGCCAATAGTTTGTGACAGTGATGGATGAGCTGCTGTAAGCACAATAAATTACCTAAATTATTTTTCAAGCACATCAGGTTGCAGCTTTCACTGGCATGTTTGCTGCCAAAGTTCCCCATTCATTATAAGAAGCTATCCCGATAACAAGTATGAAGGCCAGTAAACATGGCATAAAATGTCACGCTGATAGAAAACCTTACGAGCCACCTCAGCTTAAATATCAGCTGTAAAAGTGAGGACTCGCAGTAACATTTATAGGTATTAGCCGGCCTTATTCACAGTATTAGCACTACTGGAAGTCAGTTATTGACATTAATATCTTAAGTGTATCTTAAGGTGGGGGAGGGGGGCATATGCATTTCAGTAAAATGCATTTGGCATCTCATAGATCTCTATTTCCATCAAAGGAAAAAACCTTTTAAAGATAACGAGTAATATATTTTTTTTTTTTTACATGTACAGTGCTGCAGAACAAACTCAAGCTATCCCTCATTTCTTTCCATTTTCTTTGCCAGATTTTTTTTGTAAAATAGTCTTCAGCAGTACTCTGAGGTTTTTCAAAGTTTTCCCTCGAACATATATCTACAACAAATATCAAAACGCTCTAATGTACAAAGGAGGCCAGGAGAGAGGTTCAACAATGAGTTTTTACAGCCATCTGTAAAACATGGTTGAGACTCTGTCATGGTTTGGGCTTTTCAGTCACTGGTGACTGGTTAATTATTATTAACTGATGGAATAATGAACGTAGACTAGAAATGCTTTCACCTTTCAATAAATTGTTGTAAGTATTTCTCTCATTTTCCAAACCAAATATAAAAAATAAAGAAGGTCCTGAGACTTTTCATACCGTATGTCTTCATGTCATTTAGGATGTATGAATGTTAATCCTAGCCCATTCCACCACATGTCCAAAATAATTCACCCAAGATGTTTGTCTGTTTTCTATGTTGGTGACAAAGCACTGTATCTTCTCAGCACAAGAGTTCAGCTCTGCGCTTGAAAGCTGAGCTTTAGCTTTTGTGAAGGGACATTTTTCTATATGGAGAGTCTGCCTTATTTATTTACATCTTCTGTTTGAGCCAGTCAGAATGCTTCAGTGGACCGCTTATTATTATTATTATTTGCCACCATATATCAGCTCACTGCACTCAGTAGTGCTGCAAATATTTTCCACTCAAACCCACAGAGGATAAGCTCATCCCTGACTATGATCAATTTTCCATTTCCACAGAGGGACCCAGCTATTGTTTGTGGCTTCTCTCTGAAGCCAAGAGGAAAACATGAAAGAGGTGAGAGGCTAGAGGTGTGCCACCAGCACAAAGAGATGCATCAAAAACTACACCGCTTTTCCACAATAAGCTCAGACTCTACCATGTGGCTAACATGGCTCACAAGCTGTGTAAAGTAAAGAATTGATGTTATGTCCTTATTTATCACCATATCTGAATACTTTGAAAGGAGAATCTGAGGTATTTCAGTGAAACTTTTATAAACTCTATCAATGGTTTATAAAGGTGACTATTTGCATTTTTTATCTAAGAATGTGCCTCTTCTTAATGGATTAAATGGTGGCTTTGTCACCATTTAATCATATAGATTTTCAGTAGTATTTACTTATTAAATAATGATTTTAAAATAAGAATTTAAAGCAAATTCCCTCAAAAAAATAACACTGAAACAACTGCACCAACACAGATATTATACCAAGAAGCAACCTGACAAACTAATCCAACGCTAAATGGAGGAAAATTAGAAATAATGAAGGGTCACTGGTGCAGTCTCAAAAAATAAGGTAATCCCCATAGACTCTTTGTTAAAATAGAAAACTGTTTGTTTATAACCCACCAGTTTTAATTGTACTGAGGTCTACGCATGAGTAAAGGAATGACCACTTAGTTTTAGAGGTGTGTGGAGACTATAGGTGCTAGACACCTCAACCGTGTTTGTTCTATTAGTTTCTATTGAAGTTTTTCTTATGCAGATATTTTTTAAAAATCACTTCAAAAATACACAAATTGTGTAGTCGTCTATTTTTCTGTTGGAATGCTACAACGCAAGTAACCCCATGGTTACATGATTACAATGAGGGACCTATGGAACCTTCAATACCCAGCATGCACACTGACAGCGAAACAGATAGACGTAGCGATACCGAATGAAAGCAGCATCAGAAAGAAGGAACACGAGAAGCTGTAGAAGTACCCAGGGCTCAGAGAAGAGCTCGAGAAGAACTCGAGAAGATGTGGAGGGTGAAGGTAACAGTGGTCCCAGTGGTAATCGGAGCACTCGGTGTGGTGACTCCCAAGCTAGGAGAGTGGCTCCAGCAGATCCCAGGAACAACATCGGAGATCTCTGTCCAGAAGAGCGCAGTCCTAGGAACAGCTAAGATACTGCAGGACCCTTGAACTCCCAGGCCTCTGGTAGAGGACCCGAGCTTGAAGGATAGACCGCCCACAGGGGCGAGCGGGGAATAAAAAAAAAACAAAAAAAACTATATATATATGCCAAATACTGTGATCTTCTTGATGGCTTTTAGCTTGTCAGCAAGTAACATAATATTTACCAATGACAGTGATGATATTTATTGCTTGCATCAAATCAATTTTGTACTAAATATTCAAAGGTAAAATGATAGAGGGGAACACTGAAAATTGTTTTTTGTAATGACCATTCCTTTAATTTGCACAAAAGGGTGAATTATTTGGAGAAAAAAGAAGAAGAAATAAAGCAACAACAATTACATCAGTATCTATGTTGACACTGACCCAGAGTTTCACTTTAACGATGTTCATCATACAGGTCACAATAAATATTAGCAATAAAGCTTGCATGCCAGTACAATCAAAATCATTCCAGAAGTTTTATTCATGCTTGGTAATGGTGTGACATTTAAGACATAACGTACAGTGCAAAAATCTTAAGACAGCCTTCATTTCTCAATATTACTACTATTTTACTATTATTATTAGGTGCAGCCTTTTATTGAGACAGGCAAACATAAGGCAAAAAAAGTTTGGACAGTTCTAACAAGCTTGAAAGTCAGGGTTTGGTGGATTGACCACCTTCATCCTTCAGTACCTTTCGGAAATCTTTTGGCAATTTCTCATTTCTAAGTAAGCAAGTTTTCCAGGCTTCATGAAGGATATTCCAAAGCTCATCCCTGGATTTGGGATGCATTTTGTTTACCTGTCAAGATGGTCGGTAATAATAAGGTCCAAGCTCTGAGGAAACCAATCCATTACTCATAGTGTTTCATTGTTTTCTATCTAGGTATTATTTTAGTGTATTAGCAGTGTGTTTATTGCCATTGTGTGGTGGTTTCAAATCTGATAGTACATTTCTGCACAGACCTGTAGCCCCAAGCCATGACAGAGCCTCCACCGCGTTTTACCGATGGCTGTATACACACACTGTAGCGCCGCTCTTCCGTCCTCAAGACTTTTTAGCAGCAGCCTCCGATTGGGAGCAGGTGCTACTTATACACACACAGAAATTCGAGTTGTAGTATAACTTTTAACCTCTATTTGTAGCTTATAAATAGTCATCTTGTAAATACTGATGGTAGTCACTTCTTCTTGTATGATCTGATATTTCCTGTATTGGTGTTGTTCCTACATCATCATAATAATGTTGATCCAGGATCAAGTTTATCAGAGCATTTAGTTAGCATTAGCCACGAAGTTAGCTAATGCCTTTAAAAACTAACACTAGCAAACCAACATGAATAACTTAAACTGGATAACAGCAAACCTAACTTGATCCAATTTTTATTATATTATATAAATTAATAAAGAACCATTGAAACACTTATCCCCCCAACCCCCAGATCAGTGGTATATATATATAGAAATATATTTTTGTATTTTTCACCCCACATTGCAAAGCAATAACATCACAACGCTGTGACTGGTCAGTTGCAGTGATAATCCTGGACCAACAATATTGTGAAAATGCATAAACTACACTTACACGTGGGTATCAGATTCACCCCTCTCCTTATGCATTTTTTCCTCAGGCACGAGGCCACCCCATTGTAAAACCCGGCTGAACGCCCCTGACCTCTGTGCAGTCCTCATCGCCAGTCACTTGGAATAAAAATGTTGCGCAAGAAGCATTATTAAGCACACAGCGTGGTGCGGCATCAGCCAGTGATGAGATCCACACATCCAGCTACTTTACTGCCAAAGACAAAGAGAGAGAGGAGAGACAGAGAGAGAGAGAGGGAGGAGGGCTGTGCGCAGCGTTGGTGCCAATGGGCGCAGGGCTATCTAATTAAACCCCTACCACGTAATCCCAGCTACACCATCCCCCCGTTTAAATCCACTCCGCCGGCGCATACCACTTAAACACATTGCCCTCCCCTGCCGTCTTGTCCAGTCCAGGCTCCTGGAGGAGAGAAAGCTGCCACCACAGCAGCAGCACCATCACTGATGCCTGTCGCCTGCACGGTATCATGGTTTGAAGGGTTCGGCTGCTGCAGCCAGGGGCCACTAAGTCAGTCACTCAGCCTGCGCGTTTGTGGATGTGTGTGAGCGTGCACTGAGACGCGGCAGTAACAGCACGCGACCGGTCCAGCGACGCTATTCAGCCAGGAGCTCCGGAGAAAGTCGCACAAGAGCGAACAGAGCCGAGCCGAGCCGAGCATCTCTCCCCGGCTGTCCTGCAGCAGGCTACCCCCCTCTCCGGCACCGACACTGCCTCGCCTACTCGGGTAAGAGGAGAGGCTCGACGTTATTGCTTCACTTTAGCTTGCTTCTATGTCCAATGTATTCTAGGGCTAATATTCACTTTCTGGAAAGCGGCGCAGACGCTTTTGTTTACTCGCGGAAACTGTTCGTCTTCCGGCTGCGCGGTGCTGATAAACAGCGTGAACAGACCAGCCGAGCTGAAAATATTCCCGCCTGTAGTGTGTGTGTGTGTGTTTCGACTGTTTGTGTCGTTCTCCGGACATTTCTTTAAAATAAAAGGAGGAGAGAAAAAAACAAGGCTGTTTTTGTACAGCCAATAGGATGAGAGCAGTGTAGGCCTGCCATTTTTATGAATGATCTTCACGCGGGGCAAAAGGATGGAGGCGAGTGGCGCTTCTCTGGAACTTCCTTCCGCGCGCTGAGGTCTCAGGTTTAGGCTGCACTGAAGGCAGCATCTTTATCTGCTGGCTTATTTCTAGCCTGGCAGTAAATGCGTTACTAGTTAATTACTGAGTGCAAAGCATTCCCGTACAGAAGAGCCTACGTTAATCACGCGGTTTAATTGCAAAGATGTATTTCTGTCTAATGCGGCGAAATTTCAAACTAACACTTGTGTTTCTTTCGTACCAGCTGTGTATGCCGTCTTCACTCCTCGTATCCGCTTATCCAATGAGATAGTACCAACAAAGACTAGCCCAAAAATTCAGGATGTGATGTGTTTTTGTTCTCTGTGGATGAGATTAGGTCACTGTTTTGGTTATTAACACTTTTCCTGGGCATCCACTGTGATTATAACATATCTATCCTGGACTGAGAACTCAGGGGCGGGGGACAAGAGGTAACCAAGAAGAAATGAGTGGGAAACTTTATCAAATATAAATATGAATTACTTGAAAATTGGCAAGTTGTCATTGTGGCGAGACCTCCTGCCTGCATACATATGTATTATGAAACGTGTACACCCTGTAGCAATATGCCAGGGACATTAAAGCACAACGTTCAACTGCATCTCAAATTAGCACTTAAGAACGTATCATTATTAGGGATGGGCATAAGTAAAATATCCATTCTCAGTATTCACTGGGACCTGTTCTTCCACACATGGCTGATGTGTAACGCGCTAGCTTAACGCTACAACATAAAGTTAAACTTCGTCTTCTTCTAAGTTTTGAACGTGTTCTGAAAAAGATGTTTTGCTGGCTGTAGTCGTCTCTGGTTGTGTTTGTTATTACCTGTTTGTACAGCAGCACTAAATGTGACTGTGGCACACACTTTGCACGTGGAATGGCTGCTAGTTAGTGGGTCATTTTAATCATCTCTGTTGCTTTGTTTGGTTGTTTGTGTGTAGTAATGTCATATGCTTTAAAGTGCATATTGTATTACTACCCTTTTGGGGCATTAGTAGTACACTGCATTTAACCACCCAGCAGTATAAACAAGACAGATATGTATGAAAGACAAAAAGTCAACTTGATGACTGTTCGAATTTTAGAAAATCATGATCAATGCTAAATATTATATTATTTAACATTACCTACTATTTTTTACAATGATGCGTTTAGGAAGACAGTGGAACCGAACCTCTTTTTTCCAACATAATTTCGATTTATGGTACTTTTAACATAACATTTTGAAGGGGCAATAAAACAACAACAAAAAACCCCTTAAGAATGGGACCGTGACACCCCAGTCTTCCTGTTTTAGACACACCCCTGTTTAGGACCTCTGCTCTGCTTTTTCCTTGAGATAACACACCAGCTTCTGCCATGCGCCGCTGGTAACACGATACATTGTCTCTGCCTTTTCTCTCCTAAATGCCACACATCTATTGCTCGCCTTCTGTATAATCCTTTCAGATTTACCATTAGTCTTAGCGCAGGACGCAGACAAGCAAAATTTGTGCAGGCAGTCAGGAATACTCAAAGGAGCTGCATGATTGGCAGCTCATGGTGGGGGGGGGGGCTGAAAGCCTTTGTGGTCATTCTCTAGCTATCATTTAGGGCAGCTAATGACGAACACAATGATGAGAGAGACCATTTTAACATGGCCATTTTCAGCCCGACCCCAGGTTAATGGGAATGTGGAGGCGCGGCCCCAACAAATTGATCTGTGTTTGGGACTCGTGTCGTGAGGGAACCTGCTGCATTCCATCTGAAGCGGGCAGAATTGTGCTGCTCATGTTTTTGGTGGGTAGAGGCAGCATTTAGCCTGCATCTGCTTGTCTAGTTGTTACATAAGAAGATAAATGTGCGCTGGAGCACTACTCTCTCAGTCACTTGGACTCATAAGCACCCCCGCCTGCGCACACACACTTCTAACTCGTGCTTGTATACACACATGAAAAGAGGTTTTAACCCTGAAGCACCTTGCAAAAGATCAATGTCGCAGTCAATGTGTATATCAATGAGGCAGGTGAGTTGCCGAGCAGAGGAAATGGCCTCATTAGTATCTCTTACTCTCGTTGGTGTTTTTTTCATGCGTCGCTTCTGTGTGAATAATGCCCCTTCTTTCAATGTTCTAGACTGCAGGCTCTCACATTAAGAGAAACAATGTAGCCTTGCTCATTTATGTGACCCTGCTCTCACACGCCGCCGCTAGAAATCCTTGACAAGATAGATGCCTGTGACTGCTTGCATGCATGGGAGTACATAAGTACGCAGCCTCAAAGTCACTTTCAATTAAGGTTACATGTGAAGGCGGGTCAGTAGGGACATACAGACTCAGCGTCTTGGAGATCTTTCTTGAAGAGACACGAGTAAATCCTGTGACTGGTGGCCACAGCTCAGTTGGTAGAGCAGGTCATCTACTAATCAGAAGGTTGGTGGATCGATCCATCCCAAAGTATCCTTGGGCAGGATGCTAAACCAACTGGCTGTAGCTCAGTTGGTAGAGCAGGTCATCTACTGATCGGAAGGTTAGTGGTTCGATCCCTGGCTCCCCTAGTTTTGCTCCCCTTGGGGTTAGATATTAACCCCAAGTTGCTCTCCGATGCATCTGTTGGAGTATGAATGTATTAGATAGTGCACTAAAAAAAATAGTGCTTGTATGAATGGGTCATTGGGTGAATGTGGGTGTTGTATAGAGCGCTTTGAGTACTCTGGGAGAGTGGAAAAGCACTATATAAGAATTTACCATTTAAACTTTAAGCTGCATTTCTGATGCGATCATCGGAGTGTGAATGTGTGTAAAAAAAAAGTGTTTGTATTAATAAGGGTGATTGAGGCGTGCTGTGTAAAGTTCTTTTGAGTGCTCAAGTAGGAAAGCGCTATATAAGAACCAGTCCATTTACCATGTGAGTGTGGGCAGGGAAACTTTCAGGGATCCAAAAACGGCTCCGGGATTAAAGTTGGGTTAACCGCCCCGCCCCTGCAAAAGTGTGCTGTTTGTAACATGAGACATTCGAAAGGTCAGTGGATTTTTATTTATTTTTCTCTGAGGAGAACTCCAAGGCCTTTCTGGGAAAAAAACCCAATACAAAACAAAACACAGTCATTATGCGAAAAGAGAAGAGAGACTTCAAATGAGTGTAAAATGGATCTGTGGTCTGTAGCATAACACAGTAATGGGTGGAAATGGAAATCGTTCTGTTTATCTTTTACAAGAGTGATGTTACATTTAGCAAAATGTGTGCACTCACTTTCCCACGAACCATCATAACTGGATTTTAATGATGCTGTTAGGTACTAATGTGCACAAGACTTTCCTTGTTCAAATGATTCACACGCCTTTAAATTTCTCTGATAAGCAACTCAAATAACGCGTACAGTCAGACTGCGATTTTTCTAAATTAAAATTCAAACAGGATTTTGTTGATTCTATGACACGTTGACTCAATTCATGCTGCGAAAGCAACATGCTCGCCTACTGTAACTAAACCACATAACTAACAAAAACAAAACAATGTTAATGTCACAAGGCAACAGAGCAGCCTAAAATAGATAAGTTGGATCATCTATGTAACGCTTGTAAGTGATTGCTGTTATCTGTGTTTTATAGCAATTTTATATCAATAATACTATAAACCTTGATTGCTTCGATGGAGCCATGCCTTGTTTAAGTTAGTGACTCAACGTGTTGGCACGATTTCTCCATGTTTTACATTTTTCAAATTTTGGTAAATGGACTCATAATAGTAAGTGCTTTACTACTCATTGTGAACATTTTCTATTACAAGCACCATTTACCAATCACAAAAATTCAATAGACAGTTTATTTTCTATGCCTAAATTCCTTGTCTAACATTCGAGCACACACTCTCATGGATGTATTAGAGGAAACTCAGGGTTCAGTATCCGAGGATACTTCAACATGTAGACGGGAGTAGTACAGAGTCGAGCTACCCACCTTCCGATTTGCTTCAGTGCCACAGTAGACAATGTAGTGTTCATGGGATCACACTGCTTAAAGTGTTAAAAAGACAAAAACCTCATTTGTTTAGATGTAATTTAAAAACTGTAGCAACTGACTGGGCTGATAGTAATAATTTTAAATAACAGAAATAGTCTCATAGTAAGTGTTGGAGCTTAAATAGCAGAAACACAGTCCCCCTTTGTTTTATAGGCACTCACTGTAAAAAGCACTTTATTTTAAAAATACTTCAGAGCCTTCTAAAACTAGTGTAAACTATAAAGAGCGAATGTGTATGCATTTTGCTTCAGAGATATCAACCGAAGTTAAAAATGGGGCCAGGCTGTACCCTCATGTAATACCACTTTGAACCACATGGTGGCACAGAAAGTCATTTTAAGACTCACCAACCAGTAGGTGAGTGGTTGGTGGAGGTTGCCAGCCGATTGCAAAGAAGAAGCTGCATTAAAAACCTCTGTGTGATTGCTTTGGTTACTAGCAGGTTGCTGTTGCCACCATTGGTTGGTCCCCAGAGCAATCACAAGGAGACTTTTGGTGCTGCCCTGTATTGCTTTTTGTGACTAGTTTCACACTAGTGTTCGCCAGCAACCCCCCTTTATGCCTGTGTGAATGGGGCTTTAACAATCAATTTTACATCAATCTCCACAAACTTGCCAACTGGTTGTGGAATATGCATTTTTCCCTCGGTGGTTTCCCTATGGTGGTTGCCATATTGTCACTGACTGGTCTGTAGGCCTGTGTGACCGGGGCTTTAACATCCCACATGGCTTGATTCCAACATGAGGCATAATATTGTTAAGTGTATGTTAGCTCAAATTGACAGAATTCCTGTTTATGTCACACTTACTTGTTCCTGAAGTTGAAAGAGCACAGATGACGCAGCTTCCTAAGAACAAGCTTAGAAATATTAGATTAGTTAGAAGTCGTCTTTGAAGATAGAAATATAGTAGAGGTATGATTCATTACAGCAATGTTTGATGCCGACTTTAAAGAAAAACAAAGAAAAAACCCCAAACAACAGTTATTTAGTTCAGCATAATTTAGGACACTCAAAGCCAGTTCATGAAAAGAACTGTTAAAATCATTCTGCAAAGGCAGACTTTGGTGAGACAGGTACATCGAGCTGGAAAAAGATTAGATCCTAAAAGTCCCGTTTGGTAAGAGACTAATATCCACTTTCACCGAGCCTGGTGACATCATTGTGACATCCCAGGGTTACAAAGCTACAGAAGGTATTCAACTGTAATTGTTTTGTTAGACTGATAGACTTAGTAGCATTATTTGATTACACTTCACATATGTGTAAAACCAGTTTAGTGCTTCTTAAGAAAAAAGAAAAACTACACCAAACTTCACACATAGCTTGAGAGTTATGATTAGCGTCATGCTACATGATCATTGTGGAATGAGTTGGAATCAGCAACTCAGACAGAGATGTTTTAACAAACCAACAACAACAAGCCTTTATTTGTCACAAACACAATCATGCAGAGTACAAAATGCAGTGAAATGCTTGTGTCTGAACAGACAGGCTGCAGACACAGCTGCACCATCACAGGGCTTGGTTTAGCATGGGGGGGGGGGGGGGGGGGGGGCGCGGCCACGCCCCCCC
>VURO01018672.1:0-18553 GCA_015108175.1 Pelvicachromis taeniatus | reverse complement strand
GGAGGGGGAAAGAGAGAGGGAGGGGGGGGGGGGGGGGGGGGGGGGGGGGGGGGGGGGGGGGGGGTCTAGCCAGGACCCATAGTGGAGAATCAGGAATCTAACTTTTTCTTTCACAGTCGGCGAGCCATCTCTGTGAGTGTGGATGTGTTTTCACGTGATCTGTTCTGGGAGTGGGATGTAACCCGCAAGGGTTAACACCATGTCCATGCATCCCATGTGCGCCACCGGCCACATAATCTGCTCTGATCCTAGTGGGGAGGGGCTTCTCCTGACTGTCAGACATCCAGTCTGATAAAGAAAGCCAAGAGAGCCGCTGCTCTGCTGGAGGTGGATGACTAAGATCACTAAGATCCATAGACTTTCCCCATCAGTCCGAAGTGAATCTGTGGGCTTATTAGAGCGTCGGCCCTGGGTAAATCAGCACAGTAATGCTGTGCACTGTATGAGCAGCGTTTGAATCAAGCGAATGAGACACGAAGCCTAAATAAGACTATTGTTCAGGCTCCTTAATGTAAGGAGATCTAGCTACTCTGTCTCAAATCTCTGTCTGAAATCAAAAGGAAACAGACTGAATTCTGGATTTGACAAAAGTGGTTTGTGACGCTCCTTTTTGTCCTCTAATAAAAGCACCGAAAACAAATTAAGAAGGAAAGAGCAGGGAGTTAAAACAATATAGTAGCAAGTGAAAAACAATAAAACAGATCACAGGAAAGCAAGAAGAATTTGAGTGGAGACTTTATGTATGAAATGACTGTAATTTTGCTTGTTTGCCTCTTGATCTCTCCTTGCCTCTCCTCTTGCCATTAGGAGGCTGAAAGGGCAGCCAATTACTCCCTGAGCTCGGCGTGCAGTTTGGCTAATGAAGCCAGGGGAGGAAAAAAATGTGTGAGAGCAGGTTCTTTAGCATAAAAGGGCCACAAGCTCTCAACCGATAAGCTGTGGTGGGGAACACACAAACACATGCAAGCACACACCATCAGATCATATCTCAGTGCAGCTTTATCTTCCACATCTCTCCCAGACCACAAAAATATTTCACTGTAGTGTCTTTAAAGCGATGTTCTCTCTGCATCTCGTCCGTCCAAACAAATCTCTTCTCGTCCCTCCACGAAAATGCCTTTCATCTCGTCTCTCCGTCTCTCTGTCCATTTCAAAGGCACCCTAAGAAGCAAAAAGTAGTTTAATTAGTCCCTTCACTCCAAGAAGCTGTACAGTAGGCGAGAAAACGAAAATATCTTCTCGGGGCGCTCCCCTGACTCTTCGCTCCTTGGGGTCTTCTCTCTCAATTTAGATGCCTACCTTCCACCTGAACATAATGCGAGGGATTTTATGGAAGAATAACCACCAGCTGTGTCTCCACCTCAGTCCCATAAGCATAAACAGAGTGGTGGTTGTTGCCATGTCTGTGTTTTCTTATTTTTTTATTATTATATACGTCACTCAAGCTGTATTGAACACGGAGATAAAATGTTCCAGGTGACAAATTTAGGCCGTGCCTCGGAGCTGTCAGTTAAGCTTCGCTCTCCACCAGTAGCCTTTTTGGAGGACTCCCGCGACAGTAACAGAGGGCCAATCACAAATAAGAAAATCGATCTGGCATCGGCCGGTTTGGATGCATTTACAAGCAGCCGTAACAACTGCAGACTCATTTCTCCGGCTGCTGGTGCAATCGCCCAGCAACCCCCTTCTGCCGAGCTAAGAGCAGCATTATTCTGTGGAGTCTGCTCGGTTACTGTAAATGCGCTTCCTGTCTTTCAGGCCATGGCATGGTGCTCTTATACTGTGAACAGCTTTTTTTCCCCCACCCCGTTCCCTCATTTGACGCAGTCACTTTTTTTGTTTCTGGACTCTTTTTCTTTTGTCTCCTTTGCAACTGGGAATATGACTTTTTGCATACTGACTGATCACACTAATGAGCACGCATTGATGCTGCTGCTGCTTCAGAGCTGTTGGTTTGAATTACTGCTAATCAATGGCATCGTGCGAGAAAGGGATCACACAGTTCTGTGGACTCCCTGCGAGTAACTACCCACTGCAGCGCTCCCCTGAGTACTTCATACCTTTAGGGGCTTTCCTTTTCTGTTTGCCTTCATACCGCCAATAGGAGGGCTAGTGTGACATATTAGTTGGCATAGCAACAGCTAGACTGGTGTCAATGGTAATAGCCTGCGAGAGGAACTGTCAGAAGCTGGTGGTAGCGCTCCTGAAAAGTGTTTACCAGCCCCCATTAAACAAGCAAGAAGAAAAATATGTTCCAGGTGTGGCATGTGTGGTGTGGTGATGGTCGAAGCTACTGAACGAGCAGGTGAGAAATGGAAAGACAAAGACTAGTTAGAAAGAACTGAAAATGAAATGAGGAAGAGTATAACTGCCTAAAGTTAGACTGTTAGCAGTTAGCAGGGTGGTGTGAGATCTAGTTGAATAATTGCCAGGATATCATCTTGTATTTTTTCCTGACTTTCCGTGATGATGAATCTTTTGCGCCGACATCACTAACTGAAGCGAGGGATAGCATCTAGTAAAACGCAGGACTTTAGAGCCACTCTGGCTGTTGTGACTTTTTATTTACTTTATTGTTATCTAATTTCAGATTCAGCACATTGCTTAATTTTATGTGAATACCCAATCTAGTTCAGAGGAAATGCTAATGAAGCTTTAAAAACAATTTCTCAATGCTTTATGTCATTTTTAGAGCTAGCTAATGCCCAAATCCTGCTATAATGCCACTGCTAATGGTTTGTTTTTGTGTTATTTTTTCATCTGGCAGCTGCCTGTGTTGCAGTAATACAGGCATTCTTACATCTAGACAAATCAGTCTACGGTTACATCACTCAAACGTTCCTCTACGGAGCTGGAGAGTATCTGTCTTGAAGTAAAGGGCAGGAAAAAAAAATCCACAGATGTGTTGCTAAGATCTTTCATAGTTTCTTATTCCTTCAGTGTGAATACACAAAAGGAAAACTTCCAGTAAAGGTCATAAGAACTATGAAAAGATTCCTCTGATCCTAAAATACCCATTGATTTGGGCCAGGGCTGAACTGGTGTCATGCAAAATGCTTTACATTACAGACACTATTTTTTTCTGGTCTCATGGGGTCAAACATCATTCTGTGAGTTCATGATGATAATGGCTGAAAGTGCACAGGCAAACAGTAGCAACAGGTTATCAAATCTTTGCAGTACAATGGCAAAATACTTTTTCTGACGAGTAGATGTTGCATAAAACTCCAGACCCCTGTCACCTCATCTTATATCTTAACACTTATACTGGGAAATTTACCCAATACTCATGCTGTTAATCAGCACTCCCTAAACTCGCTGGGGAGTGGTGTATATGTTGGCCTGTGCCAACTCTTTGTCCATCGTCCATCTGAGGTTCACTCTTTACTTTCAGCTGTCAGGGCGTCAGATGTTTCTGAGTGAATGCCTCAAAACTGGAAGATGCTTATCGCCCCAAATTCTAATGACTCTAGCATAAAAATAATGCTACATGTAATATCTTCTCCTGTTTCTTCCACCATGAGAAACATGATAGACTAATTCTCCTTCAAAGTACCCTTGACTCTGGGATTGGCTCAGAGCTGGAGTTGGTCCCTGGGCGCTGCACACAGCTGCCCACTGCTCTTAATACCTGCTTGGGTTAAATGCACACACTGAAAGATTTTCCCATAATAGGATAACCGTACTTAATTTAATAGGAATGCTACCTAAACACACTAATCCTAAACTTAGTTGCGGATTTAATGCCGTTCCTTTCATTGTGGTGCTTCTGCTGTTGTCACTGATGTCACATGTTACGTCAGTGTTTTCTGTCTCTGTCTCTGAATACAAATTTCTCTCTCATAGTCAAAGCTGCGAACTTCACATCTCTGTAAAATTGATCTGATAATTTTATATCCGTGGATTATAATATTAACTACTTGACTTATTTGAAATTTCTTCTGACTAATTTTACTGACGTCAGGGCCCTGGGACTACTTTTATTCTTAATAATGCTACAGACCCCCTTCTGGCGTAAAACTGCCAAATCAAAGATGCAGAGCTATCTGCTGTTGTGACCCCTTATGGCAAAAGAGCAGCTGCAAGTAGCTTTAATGCTACCATGCTGCCTATAATTACAACATAAGTTAATCTACCGCATATCTTCCATTAGTAGCCCCGCATTTATTCAAACAATTATTCGGCCAGACCGGCTTTTAAAAGAGACCGGCGGTTGTTGGAGACCGGCTCTTATTCCCTTTGCAGACAGAATTGTCACGGAAGTGAGAGGGAAACAGGACCCAGGCGTGAACAGTGCGTTTACTTACAGTGCTCCAAAACGTATTCCAACAGTTCACAAATAATGCAGTTCCCAATTGTGCTCCTCCTTTGCTCCCGAGTGTCCCCTTGTCTGTGGTAGCCCAGTGCATGAGTGGTGCTCCCTGAAACTTCTCTCCTCCCAACTCTCTTCGAGAGGAAGTAAAAGACCAGAAAATTACAGTTAGCAGGTTTGCTAGCCGACAGTTCCAGTTCAGTGTAATAATCCCACTTCGACGGTCGCTGCATCCAGCTTAAATGCCGCTGGTCGTCGATGATGGCTGATTGGAAACAGTGTTGCCAATGTCCGTGATGAGACGCGGGAGGACCGACAACAGCGCGGAGGGACTTCCGGGTCGAAGGTCGCCCGGCTACTATTGGACACCGGCGTCTATTTGTCATGACATGTTTTTAAACTACCGTTTATTAGAAACAGGCGTCAATAAGAGACAGGCCACTATTAGAAGATATACGGTATTTATCCAAACTGCCTCAATAGCTCAACTTTGGAACATGAGAGTATAAAAAAGCCTTTCCACTATCACTGATAAGTGGGTAGGCTTCACAACAGATCTTCACTGACCACTAGCTGTCATCTTTTATATACAGTCTGTAGACAGTATATACACTTAACTTCCAAGTTGAGGTTTTCCATTATGGCTAAATTAGTTTTTTTGCTCACAGTAAACAAGAAAAACAAGAAGCAGAGCTCATTTCATTTTTTTTGGCCTCACTTTACACCCCGGTGCAGTAAGGAGTATCTTTTCCGGTGGTTACATTATAAAAACGAGTAACCAGAGCAGCCGCTAAGCAGCACGAATTCTTTGCTCGGTGTCGGCGGACTGATGCGTGAGCTTCACAGCCTGCAGGAGACAAAGAGGGAGTAGGTAGAGTGTCAGAACAAGAGAGTCTACAAGCAAGAGACATGAAGTTGTCTGAACGCGTGAGCGTGCCCTGCACTTCAATACACTGCAAGTCACAGCACTGCATTGTGGGATATCTTCATAAGGCAGCTATCGTCGAGACACGATCGTTTCTGAAGGGGAAATTCTTGCTGAGCTGGCTCTCTCCCTTCACGGCAAAGGCTGAGGGTGGGCTGAAATTTTTTTAATGCTTCCTCTGTTTTCATGACTGGTTCAGTGAATCTAACAGTGACACATCTATAACGTGGAAAGGTACGGAGATAGTTTTTTAGCTGTCTCTGTGTCTCCTGTCTCAGGCTTAATCCACCTCTCTGCATATATAACACTGCATTTAAGAACAGCTCTACATACATTCCTCACTCTTGAGTTGTATAATGTCACTTTACTTAAAATACTGCCTGCCTTTTGTCTTAAGCAGACCAGTGGCAAGCAAACCTGCTGCACATTCAGGGACGCGTCATCAGCTACAGTCAATCAAATATCGCTGTGACAAGAGAGAAGTCACAGTGAAATAGGCAAGGCTGAGCAGGAGATAGATTATGGTTGTGAAAACACAAAGTGGGGGTTAAATCCTCTTTATGTAAGTAAGTTTGAGGGCAATGTCCTTTGCTTCATTTTAATATGGTGACTTAAGGGCACGATCTCGCCCTCTTCTGCAACAGGGATACTCATCTGAGCTGGAATCAGTGTAATCACCAAGTGTAACACACTAAAGGGATTTGAGGATCTTCTTAGGACAACTCTGTGTTATGTACAGATAATAAGATTATTCTGAATAGCAGCCAAAGACATGCAATGAAGAGTAAATATTACATTTCCTCTTCTTTATGGACAAGAAAGTTTTAAGAAGTAATATCAAAGCATTGGAACAACATTAGTCTAAATGTTTGGACAGTGCAAAATGGAAGTGATATGAATAAAAATGAACATCTTTACTCAACATACTGTCATATAATGTGTGAAATGAAGCAATATGGCACCTACAGTTCTCCTACACATGCTCTGCAAACAGAAACACTGCCAGGTTATATATATTTTAAGTTCCATTCAGTGCATTCTGTTGTGTGAGTCACGTATTTCCAAAAGATGTGTGATCTCCATATGATGGATGATGCGAGGTGGAATTCATCCGTGAAGTAATGGGGGGGGGGTTTGCCGGTGGTTTTCCTTGGACGATTAGCAAACAGAGAGAGAACATGCGACGTCGGCACGAGAGATGTGGTAGGGGGAGAAAGAAGGGAACCAGATACGGAGAAAAGGAAGCAGAAAGCTAAAAGGAGAGAGAGAAGGGACAAAAAACCGTGAAAGGGTCGTAACCTTGTCGTCCGTGTTTGTGCCAGCTAGCAGCTGGAAAAGACTGATGCTCCTGCCTCTCCCATCTGCCTTTCACACCCCACCCTGCCGCCCATCAGCTCCACATGACCACAGCTTCTTCTTGTTTTTCTTCTCATGTAACTGTGACTTTTTGTGTTTTCTTTCGTTTCTGTTCGTCCTTTTTAGACAGATACTCATCACTTCTAACCCCATTGTGTCCCACTTGGCCTTAAGATCAGTGTTCATTTCACTGACCAATAAATTTTGTCACAGTTTCCCTCACAACTTTTTTTTCCTGACAATAACTAAAGAAGTACTACAAACCACAATGGAAAAACCGAAGTTGAAATGCATTGACACGTTCATCACGGATACAAACGAGATGAAAATATTCTGGAGAGACGAGAGCCACTCAGAAGTAAATAAGTTCGGGGTATCGTTTTGGTAACCAGGAGACGAAAAATGACGCACATCGAAAAACTACATAAAAACGTACTTACATGGTTTTTCCAAAGAAACTACTTTTTTGTTTTTTCCAAAGTGCAGTGTTAAAGCTCAGGCTGGGGTCAAGTACATTTGAGGGTTACCTAGGCAACTTGAACGTCCACTAGCCACTAAATGGAGAAGAGTCGCTCTTTCTTTCAGACCCAGCTTTACACCCAACAGGGTTAGCAACTCTAAGGTGTCGCTGTCCCATGTGGAGTTAATACTCTGTATTTTTCTTTGTAGCATGTCACAGAAAAATTCAGTTTAAGCTAATCCTCACTGTAACCATAAGCAATCAGAATATATATTTGTTATTTTTATTAGGTTGTTCTCCCAAGTCAGTAAAGAAAGAAGACAGTAATTATAAAACTATATATATATTTTTTTTTAATTCAGCTTGATCTTTCTCCAGAATATAAGGTTAGGAATAGCATTTATGATGACCTGAATTTCCGGGGGGATCAAAAAACTTTCCACACGGCTGATCCAAAAAGTACAATTCTAATAAAAGGGTTGGATAAATGACTGGACCCAGCTTAAGTCTAACTCTACACCCGGATGGGTTGCCAGTGTCCGGGTGGATGTTGACGGGTTAAAAAAGCGGTGAATTTGTCAGACTAACTGAGCAGTAATGATGGAAGCCTGCCAACACAGAGACCTGAACGTTCTTGGTAACACAGCTCAAACCGTTTCTCCATAAATATCCCATGATCTCGATAAAAAGGAAGAAGTCGTTTTTCTTGTGACAGTTATCTCGAGGAACCAGCTTTTTGTTTTCATAAGATAAGGGAATAAACTTATTCGTATTCATGAGAAAAAAAAAAAGCTTTGTTACCTTGAAATTAGGAATCAGAATAGAATTTCCCTGATATAAAAGATGACTGACTGATTTTAAAAAAAATATATAATATTACTTTGATATCAACAGGAGATTTTAAAAGGCAAATTGTATCATTATCATCCGGATTAATCTGTAACTTCAATGTTGTGTCTCTTTTGGTAAGTGAAACAAACAAGGATGTAGACACAATATCGACATTTGGTTTGTTACAGTCAGTTCATGATCCAAGATAAGGACATCGATGATCATGTTATCGCGTAAAAGATAAACATATATAAATATGAAATCACAAAGTAAGAGTGCTTTCAAATCACCTAAGACTGATGTGTAAACTATTTTAAGGAAAAGCTTTGTCCAAACCGAATTCTCTCAGGCTAAAACGAGGGAAGTGCCACAGTGATGCCTAATGTCCATGGGCCTGTCTTTTTTTCCTCTACTCATTTCTCATCACAGAGCAATCCTTGACCCGAATAAGCGAATAATTGCCTTCAGCAACAAAAGAAGGAAGCTGATGCTTAGAGAATAATTACCAGCTTCATCTTGGAAGTGTGTGACACTGCAGTGTGTCTTTGTCTCGTAGGACTCCCGCACGTGGCTCCGAGTGTGTCCTTGGGGCTAGTGCAGGTTGCTGCTGTGGGACATGAACTAAAATACACGTTAGTGCCTCGACAGCGCTTCACCCTGGAGGTGTCGCTCTGTAAGGGATGTCCCCTTTTATCGAGCCACCGGAGAGCTCCAAAAGCAGCGCAGTCCACCCCGTCTTTCCCTGATCAGTGCCTACAAGACATTTCACTTCCCAGGCAATGTGACACCGCTTGCAGGTTGAAAGGAGAGAGGTTTGATTCAGTATCTTGTTTAACTTACCATTACACTATCATCTACATTGTAGCTAACGCTAACGAGAAGCCTTTCAGAAGATCAGAGCTGCTAAACGGCGACCAGAAGAAAAATTATTTCTCTCCTGATGCAGGCAGGTTTGTACCTACATCGGCTTATTGAAAAAACAACTTTATTATTAATGGCAAGACTCGGGTGAACAATTTAATAAATTAGCTTTAGGGTCATGGTTGGGGTTGTTGCAGTGACTTAGATAGTAGAGGGTTGACTTTACTACTTTAGTAGCTTTTAAATAGTCAGGTAGCTAAAACAAGGACACTGCATGGCACATCTGAACCCACTTTTAGTTAGTTTAATAATGAGGAGAAAGGCCACAGGGCTGGGTTCTAGGTTCTGTTGCCAATTTGCATTGGCAGGAGCGGGACAGAAAGATCTAGAGCAGTGATACCAGGGGAGCACAAACAGCAGCAAACTAGGCCCAAGGCATTTACTAAAGATCAAGGGCTGTTAGGAAATGACAAATTGACACTAGAAATGGTTTTGAGTTAACAGAAGATGCTGGAAGGAGGACAGTGGGTAAGAAAAAGGAGAGGGTAGAAGAGAGGATAGGGAAGACGGGTGTGGTATGTCAGCAGATCGATTCCAGCTAAGGATAGAACTATATCAGGATCCTCCTTCACCTCAGCGACAGGAATAGCTGCACTTGTAACTCCTGGGGGGAATCTGTGGATGCTATAGATTTGTTTAGGGGACAGTCTCACAGACACAATTTCAGTTATATCCTTGATGGTGATCTTGGAATGCTATAAACGAGCTGGACAGTTTGCTCCGTTGTCCAGTCGTCCTGTCTTTGCAGCATTGCCAGTGACTGATAGTGTCGCTGACCGGGCAGCAGGATGTTAATGTGGTCCATCCTCTATAGTACACAGTGTGGGGCTCAAATGCAAAACAAAACCAAAACAGCAAAGGAGGACTCGTTTAGGAAGCAAGATTAACATAAGAGGATGGATATGAGCCAAACAGCAAAACAGTATTAACGATCATCGATGTATCTGCCACTCACACACATATTTATTTCAAAGTATGCAGAAGTCTAGGCATGACCTTGTTCAGGTGCCTGTGCATGCCCAGACATGCCCAACATCATCGTCCATCGGCACATCCTTTGCTTTGGTACCTAACTTCTTGTTTATATACAACTATGCTACACGTATAAAAAATAGTTTCAGCGCTTTGAATTTCTTCATTTGCACAACTGAAAAGATTTGAATGTTGTAACATGTTGCACTACTACTACATCAACCCAATGAAAAAGCTCCATATCAAGTCATAGTCAAGTTACGCCTGATACGAGAAGCAGACTCTTTCTTCAGACTCTCTTTCTAATATTACCTTCCATCTCTACTTCATGTACACTAATATTCTCCTACATGTGGTATCATTGGTGAGAACTGCTCCAATAATCTGCCTATAATCCTTACTCCATCCACAGGAGGATTACTATGCCCTGATAGTTATGTGGCTGCTGTACTGGCATGTTAGCATGGGACTAAATGGCTCAGATTATGATGAGTTAAAGGACATCAGGTTAAATGAGTGGTGCTGCTCAGTCTGATGGGTAATTATTTCGAATTATTACCCATGCATAGAGTTAGAGTCTATCTGTGGTAGGGATTTGGTAATAACCAAGTACTTTGAGACAAAGTAACAGATTAATATTATTGAAAGTCTCTCTGGAGGTTTCACAATCTGCCGATTGGCTCCACAGGCTTGGGCTGTAGCCAGTGATAGTAGTATTTATGCTTTTTGCTGTTTAAATTCAGCACAGTAGGACATGAACCGTTCTCCTGCTTGATTTAAAACACTGTGTTAAATTCATGCAGTAGCTATGGTGCATCCCAGCACCCTACAATCCAGCCTGACGTATATCTGACAACTACACGACATAGCATCGCAGACCTTAACGATGCAATGTAAACAATGTATTGATCAGCTTAAACCAAATTGCATTTAGCGTGCTCCTTATGCTAATGCAGTTGTAGCCAATTTTTTTTATTTTCATAGCTCTAATAATCACCCCAACCGGTCGTCGCAGACGGCCGCCCCTCCCTGAGGCTGGTTCTACTGAAGGGTTCTTCCTGTGAGTTTTTCCTTCCCACTGTCACCAAAGCTCTTACTCATAGGGGGGTCATATGATTGCTGGGTTTTTCTCTGTATGTATTAATGCAGGGACTACGTTACAATATAAAGCGCCTTGAGACGACTGTTGTTATGATTTGGCGCTGTATAAATAAAGTTGAATTGAATTAAATAATCTGTGAGAGGGCTCGAGAGTTTCGGAAGTTGTCTTTCTTTTCTGCAATTCAGTGAAAATTTGTTTGAGATTTATTAGCCCCAAGTCCAATATCGATAGCTCTGTTTTACTTTTCATGGCATAACAATGGAGACACCAGGGGACAAGTTAGAACCTGTCTGACCACAGGACAACAGACTGAAGGGACAGCTCAATGATATTTAGGATTGCCACAAAACTGATCTACCTGCCCTGCCAGCAGGATAACACAAGAAAGGAAGGGCGAGGGCTAGCTGGTTAGCAGCAACTGAACTTCCAAAGAGCCAGGGACTGCCCCCTAGAAAATCAGTTGTGGTTGTTAATATACCAGGGCAAATAAAGTCTGTGTGTTGGAAACGATGATCAGACATGACATTTACCTCAGAACAGTGTGAACTTGAAACCCATGATAGTGGCTGGTAGTTTTCTGTGTGGGTTTTCATATTGTTTTTTTCTTGCTGGAAGCTGTAGAGCATGTCTGACAATGGAAAACCTTCCTGACAATGAGCTGGATTATTGCCTAATATTGTCTTACAGACTTGCCAAGCTCAGCTGCTGAGGTCAAGTTGTCTCCAGGAGGAAGATGAGCAAACTTGCCTCTGTATCACCAACCTTCACCCCTCCTCCCCCATGGGAGCTCGATTCCTGGTGATATAATAGGCTGTCTTAGTGGAGGGCCACGATGCGGCCTGTCAGCAGCCTGTCTCCTGTCTTGGGTTTGCACAATGAGCAGCAGACCCTATGGATTTTCATATATTATTATGCTCAGGCCCTGTGCTAGAATTACACACTCGCTAAAGGTCAGAGCGGTGCATAGAGCAGATAGTGAGACGAAAACAGACGGCGAGAGAAGGGAGGGAGGGAGGGAGGGAGGAAGGAAGGAAGAGGAAAAAGTCACATTAATTATCCATCAGTGTTCCACTTGTTTTGTGTATTCTTTTTTTATTACTCATCTTTTGCGCTCCCTTTCTTTTCCTCCTCTTAATCTGCCACCTTTACAAAGTGAAACCTAACTTCGCAAACATCCTCCAGTCATAATGTCTCTTGGTCTCACATATGGTCTAATCATCGAAAGGAAAAAGCTCGGCTCCCTTTGATGCGCCAACTGTGCAGACACCCTGCTCGCAGTCTCCTCAAACCTGGCCCTTCCCACACAAGCACATGGCGCGCTTCAGTTGGGAAGCTAGCTCGAACACCCTCCCGTGCTGTGAATGTGCGGACAGATGCAGAGCTGACCTGAGCCGTATGCTGGCTAGCACACAAGTCTTCCTCAAAGCAACAGCTCGAGTGTTCGTGCACTCAGCCAAATGCTTCATTTTCTGTCTGAACATGTTTACGGTGCACTGCTGTGTTTTAGCCATTAACTGCAACGAAATCAAAAAATAAGGCTGTAAATGTGGCCCACACCTTCCTGTGTGTGAACACTCTCCCTGCTCTGTTTCCATGCATGAAATTGTGAGTGTAAACAGCGGGAAGTGTATTTCAAAGGTACTGTTCAGACTCGGTTTCAGCCTAAAAATTCATAACAAAGAGTGCGTATGTCTTACAGCACACAATTGCTTTTGTCTTGGACGCAGCGGGAGTGTGCATTTGCAGTCGCTCAACGCTGAATTTCTGTGCAATACCGCCCCATGCATGTGTGAGGAGAGCACAGTGAAGTAGTTAACAAACGCATGCTGGCTACATGGTGAATTTTGCCTTAGTAACTGTGAAGATGAGCTTCCCAGTGTCAATATTTTATAAGGAACTGCTGTGAGTAGGCTTTCTACCAGTCCGGCTTCTAGAAAAATACTACATAAATATTATATAAATGAATATCTTCTCTTCTCATGTGGGACCGGCTGGCTCATATATCTTTCCTATGAGCAAAAAGTAAATAATATGTGTACATTCCTGTGTGCTGACATATTTGAGCATGTGCAGCTTCTTTTTTGCCACCAGAATAGGTAATTCTGTTGTTTTCTCCTGGGTCTTGGCAGTCAGGGGAAAGTAGCAACCATTCTTACTGGTACTCACAAAAATCTGTTTTTGATGTTTTTCCAACAAAAGTACTTTGACTCACCCCTAAAACAAAGGGTTAGGGTTGATGGTGTTACCGATGACGACTTCAAGCACAAAGGGGTAAAGGTATTTAAATCATGGAGGTAAACCTTTTTCTCACAAGTCAGTCAAAAACTGGAGCAGTTAGTGGTACGGACAGCAATTTCATTTCAAAGCTTCCCATTAAACAAAGTGTCCACGCCTAGATACAGATCTTTATTGAGTCCCCAGTAACTCCTTACAAACCACTATCACTGCTTTCCAGATTTTGATTTGTATCGGTTGGAATGATTATTTTGTGTCTGCAAGCATAGAGCCAGGTTTAGGGTCATCATCAGTAATGACTTAGACCTCCAAGGGTTAAACAGATTCCCTAACAGAGAGCCAATCTGTCTTCTGCCGATCTGTTGGCGACCCAAGGAAATAGATAAGTATCCTTGTGGGGAGGGGGACTGCTGAATGCTTTCAGTCATGAAATTGAGATTTGTACTCCTGGATGCAGGACATTATTTCCTGTCTTTGTGACCTAGATGGAAATAGCATTGCCCTCTGATGGATGCGTTATAAATGAGGTCAGCCTCCTCCCAGATGGAGGTCTGAGTTTTTGAAAAGAGGTCTACAATTGGGCCGGTGAAGAAGGAATGCTGGTGGTGCCACAGCATTAATACCGCCTGCCTTAATGTTGTGTAGATCAGATGGTGAGATGTCAAAACTGCTTTAAGCTGTTTTAACATGGCACTGGGATGTTGACAATAGATCCTTACATTTCGGTGCACTGGGGTTGGATGATTAATTAGACTTCAATTTATTAAGATTTTGACCTTTAAGAGAAGATAATTGAGTTAAAATGATTATTTTTTTCCATTTATTCTCACTACAAGGTTTTCCCCAATAGAAATCCTTTCAATTAAAGATGCTCATTCATCCTTCTCAAAACCCCAAACTAACACAATGTTTAGTTCAGATGGAGCCTACACAATGGAAAAAGGACCTTTGGTCCTCTAAACTATATCTGAAAAATGTGAAAGTCATAACAAGATTTCTATAGGTGAACCTTTGACAAGATCATTAACTGTTCCCGGCAGTTGCCTGTGTCTACAGATCCAACATCCTGTGTTGGAGTCTGCGGCACCGTTTGTTTGTTTTTCATCTTAATTAGATTTTAACTGGCAACAATTATCTGTAAAAAGATGCAATTTTCAAAAGGTCAGTAATGCATAATTCTTGAATGAGGTATTGTGTTACATTAAGAGTTTTGGTATAACCGAGTAGGGGACCGATCCCAGTTCATTCTTAAGATCTTGTTGAATATCCATTTGGGATGCAAGGAGTTTGGAGTCTGGGTCAACATCTTGGTCTCTTCACAGTGCTCGTTACTCCCAAGTAGTTTTGGTTTTGTAGGTGAATTTGATGGAGAGACTGGGATGGTACCCAACAGAAGATTGCTTGCAACTCGGGATCTTGGGGTGGCTCAGTAGGTAGAGTGGTTGCCCCTTGATCGGAAAGTCAATCCACCCAACGCCTACCCTGAGGTACCCTTGAGCACGATACCGTCCCTACACATTGCTCCCCGGGCGCTGGATTGTTAGCTGCCCACTGCTTCACTGAGTGAATGGGTTAAATGCAGAGAGCACATTTTGTTGCCTTGTACTCATGACATGTGCAATGACTATAGAGTTGAATATTAGACTGACTGCTAATCTAAAACTAAGAAACAAAATATCTAGTTCAATTTTAGAATTGCTTGATGGACCACATCAAAAACCAGTAACAAAGACATTTGAAACCATTAATCACATTCATTCTTTTTTTGTCTGCTTGGTCATAAAATCAAAGCAACTATTAAAAAAAGAAAATCATAATTCACGATCAGTCACTGAGTAGTGGTTTTCAATTTGACCTTTCAAATTCACAGTGGGGATTTACTGCTTTTGTGAGTTTGCGTGACAGTAAAGGGAATATCATTCAACTCTATTTTATAGCATCCTTGAGATCTTTAGCATCACTATTAATTGCAGCATTAACCTCTTGATATAAAAGTGGATGATTGTGAGTCTCATGCTAAGCCAGCACATTTTTAGACACCAGTTATATTGTAAGTAAAGGCTTATACTTGTATGCCTTCTTGGCAGCTCTTTCATAAGCTTTTCCCTTCTCAAATGGACAAATATTCCATAAAAAGAGAGCCCTACCACCAATCGGAGTGGGACACTGTGACCTTGGTGCAAACAGAATAAATAGATATCCACTGATTATGTTCATAAACAGAGAATACATATTGAACAAATAGGAAAAATAAACAGTTTGCAGTTCTCTAAATCGATTGCAATAATATGTGGAGTATGATTAGCAGCTGTTTCAATCATCTGAAAAGATCCATCAAAAAGACGTCCCTGATTTACCCCTAAACGCTCCTCTTCATCTGTCTGCTTTTCTCTCCGTCTCTCAGGGAGGTGATCGCCACATAAGCCTTTTAAGCCTTAGCCTGCTGCACTTATGTGACCTTAGATGTTACTTCATCATACCCCGCTCTCTTCTCATCATTTTATACGTTAGTCATTTTGAATGAAGGAGGAACGGTTTTAGATCATACTGTATTGCATGTACAGTATGATCTAAAACTGTACATGCAATACAGTTTGTGTGCGCATGTGTGTGTGAGTGTCCGGATATCCGTGACTACTCAGTTATGTGTGTGTTCCCTCTTTGATAGCAGGTTATTATCAGCATTTAGTCCTGCTCTGATAACTCTCTCTGCAGCAGAAAAGAGCTCCACACTGAGGACCAGTCCTCATTCTTATTTTTAACCACTCCATTAATGTCCTTTCTTTCAATAACTCTCAGTTTCTTTAACAATCCTTCTTCCTGTCTCCGTCCTCTGCCTCTGCTTTTCTATGTCTATTTTTTCCCACCGCTTCTTAAGATGGAAGCACAAGAATTTGGAGACTTGAAGAACTGATTTGTATTGATCAGCTGCCTCTGCCAGGCAGGCAGTGACAAGGCACAATATGGAGTAGGTCAGGAAAGGAAGGATGGGGTTGATGGGGGAATTGTTCTTAAAGGCCACGATCATATCTAGTATTTACACAAGAAAAGCACTTTGTAGGTTCGTTTTTGTGATACACTAATTGTTACTGAATCGATATTACCTCTAAGTTTTACCGAGCATTTTAGCATTAGTTTCGGCAAACAAGCTAGCTAATGCTAGCAATGGAGTGCTAATGTTACGCTTTTCTTCAAAGGCATTTGTAACCATTTAAAAAAGGTATTTGATGTCATCACCGTTTGTAAAATTGAATTAAAGTTTTCAGTATCAGGGGACAGTGTTTTACCACGTCTACTACATAGCAACCATTAGCATTAACACCTTTGATCTTAGCGTTTCAAAAGAAATGGTCCCACTTCAATCATACTCGGCATGTTCAATTATTCTTTTAATCTCACATTACTGCATCTATCATAGCATCACAGCTGCCATTTCTTTCCATTCTGTTGATAGCTTTCAGTACTTTTGAAAAAATGTAAACTTTTTTTTAAATTAATAGTTAGTAGCTTTAAAGTTGCAAAAAATCTCATCCCATTGTATCGGTATTTCAGTATCCCCAAAACTCAGCTGAATGTTTTAGGTCACCATAAGTGCGCTGTTGAATATACCGTATATCTTCTAGTAGTGGTCTCTTATTGATGCCCTTTTCTAAACGCCGGGTGTGAAAACATGTTACGACAAATAGATGCGGGTCTCTTGGTAGCCGGTCTCCTTTAAGCGCCGGTCTGTAAACGCCAATCTCCAATGACCCACCGCCTTTCCGTATGCGACTACTCTTTTTGTACCATCTGGGCTACCGCCCTCCTGCAGTAAATCATATGACAAATACCTGGTGTCAAAAATGCTTTGTCATCGGATGCTATCGAGGAAGGAAGAAAGTCAAAATGTCTATTTCGTCTGAGAAGGGAATAAGAGCCGGTCTCCAACAACCGCCGGTCTCTTTTAAACACATACTATTACTATTGGAAGATATATGGTATTCAAAGTTTTTTAAAGGAGGTTTAAAATTGACTTTCCTCATTGGTGCCTTCAGGAATGCTGTAAAAAAAAAAAAGAAAAAAGATTTGCATTCATAAATTATTTTGCCCTTCAGAGGATAAACCGTGAAGAATTTTAGTGGCAACTGGATGTCATGACGGTGTTAAGATTTTAGAAGCAATAAAGGAAGAGTGAAATTCAGAAACAAGTTTCAGGAATAAGATTTGCAATGTGTTCAAACGAGTTGCAGTCAATGACACAATTGTCACACAGTGAGGGAGACATAGACCCTTTTGGTAACTGACAATAAGCAGCAGCAGATTTGATAGCGCATAACTCGTAACCCACAAATCTTTTTGTTGCGACATGTTGACAAATTATTTTATTTCCAAATAATCTATTACTGTAAAACTTACAGTCATTTGGAAATAAGTCTGTGCAAACCAACTTCACTCTTCGTAGGTTTGAGAAAGTCTTAAGGTGTGTTTCAATTTTATTTGGTTGGGTTTTTTTGCTGAACCAGTCCATGAGGGAGTTGCTATATAAATGATATAAAGATATAGTGCCTTCAATCTGTATTCTTTCTAATGTACAGTGGAGAGCGACTCCTCTGTTTCCAACAAGAGGTGCGTTTGTATAGAATTTTATGAGAAAACAGCCCTGAGCTTACTTGATCTGTAAAACTCAGTAAATGCTGTAATAATGAATATAATACGTTTATAAGCTTGGCTGCTAGTTTTAAATCTTGTTGAATACAACATGATGTTCATTTTTTAAATAAAATATGGGCCCTTTATACTTCTGTGTAAAATATTTCTGAAATCTTATGCTGGAATCTACGCTGTAAGGTGACATGAACCTCCCTGGAAATGCAGCCATATGTTGAACTGCTATACGCGCTGGCAAAGGTGCTGACCACTTGCAAAGGCTTCATTGTAGGCTTTACACAGATTCATAGCAGTAGAAATAAAAATATTAAAGTATAATTTAAGCTTCAGAAACTGCAAGGGTACGTAAATGGTGAGCAGGAGAGGACCAAACAATGATCTCTAAAAAGAGAGCAGTTAAGATGCAAATATATTTCAATCTTTTATCATGTCACCATTTTCTAATTTGTCACCTACACAGTACACAAATGCATTTATCATCAAAAGTGAGAAAAAGGTGTCAAAAAAATAAGACTCAAATTCTCTTGTGAGAACAATCGGTGTGAGACCACGCCAGGCTATCGCTTTTTCCCCGGAGTGACAGGGAGAAGCACCAGGAGTGCTGCTCCAATAGAAGAAAAGGAAATTGTTGGGCAGAAATTACGGAAAATTGCGAGGGAGATAAAAACATGAAGAGCAGGACGGGGAGGAAAAGAAAGGTATAAGCTGCCCAGCATCTCAGGTGGCCTCTCAGATTGCTGCTCTTTGGCTCTTTGAGAAGACGCAACGGGAGACGGCAGACTGAAAACACTC
>VURO01018671.1:65630-84973 GCA_015108175.1 Pelvicachromis taeniatus | reverse complement strand
TTCCCCGCCCCCCCCCTTTTTTTTTTTTATTAACCTTGGTAATTCACACGTGAGGTGCTTATGTATGAAGTAGTACTCTTAGCTACCCTCACACAGGCTCAGGATTTTCGTGGGATAGCCTTTTAATCCTTTATGTGCAATCCAGTATGTGCAGGGGTGTTCCTCCATCAGGAGAGGAAAACGCAGAGGGAGTGGAGCCCTCCCTGCACTGTAATGGCAAACTCTCTCGCATGTATTACAAAATATTGGGTAAAATAATAATAAAACCTCGATTGCGGGATTAAATTTTCTCTTGTAGAATCATTTGAAGTTGGAGGAGGTAGTATTTTTTATGATGTAATGGAGCAGGTATTCATGTTAACCTTTTAGCATATTTGAATTCAGTTATTGTGGACTTCCCCTTGGCTCCGTTTTCCGACTTTAGAAAACCTATTTCATCACAGGAGAGTTCAGCCAATCTCACATCCTTTTCATACCTCATCAGGAGAAACAACAAATTCCATTTTGGTGGTGTAGTGGGTTAAACAGAGGTCCTTTCACCCAAGAGAGCTGCGTTTAGATCTGCATCATTGTGTGAAAATCATAATTACAGTAATTTTGGTCAGTATTAAGCTCACGATTACTTAACACAATTGGACAGATTTTGTGGAAGCAGTGGATTAGAAAAAAAAACCCCATTTCTTTTATTGAAGTTGATTTGCTTAAAACTTATTATAATTAAGTGACAAATTTACCTGTCATTCCATTTTCTTCTGCTTCAGGGGGCTGTCCCAGCTTTCATAGTGGACACAGCAGGGTATACCCTGGACAGTTTGCCAGTCTATCACAAGACAAAACTGACTAACTAGATATATAAATGTGAAATTAACCAAATCTGTCACTCTCTCATGGGGAGTAAATTTTGGCTTTGATTGAGAGGCCAAATTGATTGAAGGGGCTGTGCTGCAAGGCAAAATAAGGAAGCACAATAACTGTATAGTAATTGTTGAAAGGCAAAAATTAAACTTTGATTAATTGCACAGTCCTAGTCGCAGTGCTAGTGAAGTAAAAAGTCAGTGTTTTTGCGTTGTTTTTGATGTCCTTACCTTTGCTAGTGTTTTTCTGGTGGGAGGAGCTTAGAACCATCCACAGAATAAAACAATGGCAGTAGATTCTGGGTGTGAAAAATGAAGCAGATACAGACGTGCTTTTAACTTATATGGCCATACTTAAATGGCCATCAGCAAAGACTTGTGGTCCTATTCACGTTTCTCAGGTGACATCATAAGCACATTGCGCAAGAGCTCTCCCCCCGTATCAGACAACTCTTTTCTGTGGCACAAGAGAAAATCTAATCCAGCGATCAGTGTCCTATTATTTTAGCAAAGATTGCCTAATGCATGCAAGAAGATTTGCCATTACAGAGCAGGCAGGGCTCCACTCCCACTGTTTTCCTCTTATGATGGAGGAACACCCTTACACATACTGGATTGCACATAAAGCATTAAATGACTATCCCACAAAAATCCTGAGCCTGTGTGAGGGTAGCTAAGATTACTTATTCTTGACATGACCTTCGACACTACTCACATAGTCATTGTTTACGTACCGATTCTCTTTTTTTGTGCTGTACCAAAAACCTTGTGATTGCTTTGTTCGGCAGCAGATTGCTGCAGTCAACTGAAGTTTGTATAGAACATGTTGACTTGTCTGCAAGCACTCACCAATTACTACCCAAGTGCTCTTAAACTTGAATGAACTTCAAGAAATGGAGAATGTTCATCTTCAAAGTAAAAGTTGTACCTCAGTGCTGCAACCAACACGTTTCAAAAGTCACATCATATACTTTGAAGTCTAGTGTTTGCCGACACGTCTTCCACACAAACTACAGTCGACTGCAGCAATCTGCTAGCAAATCGGTCGGGTAATATATAGTTCTACCTTGTGACTGATGGTCTCCAGATGAGCACCAATTGGTCTCTAGGCCTGTGTGACTGAGACTTTACTCATTTGACCCTGAAGCATCACACATCCAAAATAGAAAACAAGTTAATGTCACATGGTTAGACAAGGAAAGACCTCGATAGAAGTCTATTGGAAAATGTAAATGTAAAAACTTTACTGCTGGGTTTCTGGTCTCAGTAACTCATTTTGGATCATTTTCAATTAAAAAAAGCATTGACTACGTCTTTGGACTATCTTTCAGAAGAAAGGATTATCCGGGGTATTCTCATTGACTAATGACTTAGCCAATGACTGTGCAGTTTCATAGTCTAATCTGCCCACTTCAAACCTCCAGCACATTGAAAATGAATATGTTCATCTCAAGGTTTCACAAACCAATGGGTGATGCCACAGGAGCTTCTCCCATCTTTTATACTGTCTGTTCTTAGAAAAGAGGGGAAATGAGAGCAATCCTTTTTTATTTTATTTTCACATTTTTGCATAGTGCATGTTAGTCAGTCAGACACAGATGTATTGCTTATTATATAGCATAATAAATCATAGGCGTCTGTGAGTAACTTCAGAAAAATGGAGTAATAAAATGATGGTGGTTGATGAACTAAAAAAAGTTCTCAACATTTTAATAATATGTGCATAATTAAAGCAGCTTTAAACTCTGGAAGTGTCTCTTCTGCTTGATCGAGAATATTTGTTTTAGTATTATTCAGTCTAGCCAAGGTTGATAAAATAATATCTGAGATCCTATAATGGTTAATCTAGAGGTTAAGTTTTGGCAGTTAAACAAATGTATTGATGTTAAAGATTGCTTAAGGTTATAACAAAAAAGGGAGTAATTTATGATTTAACTAGTTTATTTACAAAAAGACGTGGGTGGGTGAGCACTAAGTGTGTTGAGACAGCCCAAGTCTCTGCCATTTGGAGGAGAAAGACTATGCAGGTACGCTTCTTATTGAGGTTTCGCATGTGATGCTGGCTGTCACTGGATGAAATCGACTGAAAAGAAGGAACTGCACCAAAAACCTCCTAGTGATTGCTTTTTTTGCTAGCAGATTCCCATGGGTGCCTGTGTTTTTGTTTTTTTTTGTTTGTTTTTTATGTTTGTCTGCAAATACTAACCATTAGCCGAGCTACTTTAGTCACTTCAAAGTGAATGTTGTGGCTTTTATGTTGGCTGCACTGCTGAGGGAAAACTTATACCTTTAAGGTGTTGCACTTTTCACAGTTTCACTAGAGCTTGTAGAGTAGCTGTACAGTGTTTCTGTCAAAGTCTGTCACTTTCATTTAAATTAGGGCTACAGCAGAATTCTAACGACCAAAGAAATCACTACGAGATTTTTGCCGATCAATTGGGAAATACGTCCTTCACTGACTCACGGGGTAGGTCTTTGTGCCCCAGTATTCATTTGATCCTACATTGTCACCACTGTCCAAAATAGTGACGAAGTTATCACGTGTCTTCAAAACCTCAGTAGGATGCTGGCACAATGAATTCCTGTGTGATCTTGTAAATTCTGCAAGAATTTAGTTATCATGCAATGTAAGGTTAATATTAACAGTGATAGGTTGATAAGCCCTAAAACTTACTGTATGTGTGCATTATCAAAGTAAATAATTGTGATGTAAATAATTGTGATTCTGCTGCCTGGAATTTGATTTTATATTTTATTTGGAAAATTAACTTGTCAGACTTGGACAAACTATGTTATATTGATATTGCTGCTAAAAACCTTTCCCTCAGACATCTTTGGCATTTTTCATTGTGTAAATTTTTTTGGCCTCATTTTAAGGTAATTTATGTCAGCCCAGCCAACTAAGTGGTTAGATGGAGAATTTGGGGTTTGGTTTTGGTTCTTGTTCAGATCCTCATGCTACGTTGGTAATTCACATTCAACATAGAGTTATGCACAACAGTGGATAATGTAGAGTTACTGCAGTTACGTTAAATATGGATATAACAGTTACATGGTACATGTTTTTCACTTCTTATTTTCCACTTCATTGCACTGATAATCATGGTGGATATTCAGTGTATCTGAGTCTAAACTGTCATAATTTCATGATTTATGAGTCATAAACTAGTCACATTCTCGCATAAGTCATATGGCATCGCCGAAGCAAAAAATCAATTTTTTAATTTCATTCATTAAAGCATAAAAAAAGTGGCACTTTAAAATAGCACTTTTGAACTTCGAGCAGTTACATGTAAATCACAGAAAATCTTAATCTTTTTACAGATGATTATATGGCGTAGTTGCAGTATTAGTGACTGAACTGAGATTGAGGAAGGATTAACCCTCTTTCCCTATCTCTTTCCCACTCCTGATGGCTGCATGCTCAATGGGCCCGTTGAGCTGCTTGACATGATTATTAATTGATCCTCTTTGAACTGATATCTGTAATATGGAATCATTTCAGAAAATGAAACATAGCCTCAGAACTTAAAGTGAGAGAATTTAAGGAGAATTGGGTAAGATAAGAGATGACTTCCCAGTGTCCTTAATATGTGAAACTGATGACTGAACTGCAAGTCTGCAGTTTGACCCTGCAGTTTGGAGCCTTTGACCATGCAAATGTGCCTCTCTGGTTTACAGTAGGATTGTTTCACTAGGCTTGTGTTACATCATCAGTCAGATCATGTGGAAATTATGACGTTGCTCCATGCTGCAGTATACAAAGCAAGATGGAAGCATAGATCACTCTAGGCTGACGTACAAAAGCTCCAGACTTCTGACTTAGTTTCATGAGGGAAAAAGTCCAATAGTTCCATCTTAATAAAGCCAGTAGATTGTGGCACATTGTGTACTGGCAGCACTGTTTGCCATATTGAGATTTTATTTGGGACGTCCACTAAAATAGATTTCCCTCCCCCAAAACACACATTACAGTCACCTACATGACTACAACCAATCATTTTACAAAATTATATAACCCCACTGAGAGCAGAGGCCTTAACAGTTTGTCTCTGGCATAATACAGCCTTTTGTATCTCAATTCAGCATAGTTATACCTTGCACAGAGGCGATAGTTTCATACGATCAGGACTCCAGCTTCTGTTTTTGTTATTTTTAAAGTACATTTTGATCGGCTATTGTGTGGTATGGGTTGGGATAAAAGATAAAAGTACCAGAAACGTAATTACAAGATATGTGGCTGTGCCACTAATCTGCTTTCTAGTACGTCAGCATAAGCAACCATTGTGAAATTTAATTGCATGTTGTATACCAATTCTGTGAGTATCTGTATTTTGTTCTCTTCTTTGTTGATTCAATCTAATAAAAAATATATATTTCAGAGAAAAAGTACATTTTGATCTTGTCTGATTATAATATTTAGAATTTAAAAAGCTCAAATGAACACATATTTGGCATATTTTTTTGGATAACTAAATTTAACAATTATCTAAATGTGTAATTTTGGTAAATTAAGCTTTTTGGGGGGCATTATATAGAGCTGTTTGACTGCCCTATATAATGCCCCCAACATATTAAACCAAATGTGTTTGATTGGGTGTGACCAGGACGGACAAGATTAGTAATGAGTATTTCAGAGCTCGGGTTGAGCAGTTTTTAAACAAAGTTAAACAGGCAAGTTTGAGATGGCTTGGACATGTGCAGAGGAGGGATTGTGATTATATTGGAGGAAGGATGTTGACTATGGAGCTGCCAGGGAGGAGAAGGAAGTAAAGGAGGGCATGCAAAACATTGGTGTGACAGAAGAAGATGCTAGGGATAGGGTGAAATGCAGGTATATGATTTGCTGTGGAGCAGCCAAAAGACAAAGAAGATCAAAGCTACTAAACCTTTGACTTCTAGTGTCAAGGCAATCTCTGCAAAATTGTGTTAAATGTTGGATTTGAAGGAAATCTATCTGAGAAATCCAGCCAGTCACAGTGGATAAAAGGCTAAGCCCATATCTTATCACCTCCAGTTTCGGTTATTTTTGTTTTGTCTTATCAAATAACTTAACCTGCCATCATATGAGTGTCCACTGACAGGCTACTGCTAAGCTTTAGAGGATGTTTATTGAACCCGAATTTGTTTCGCTATGTAACAGATTATGGAGACAAACAACTACTGCAGTGGGAAACCGTTTCTGGGAGACAGTTGTCAGCTATTCATTTTTCAAGTGTTTTATTTGTTGGGACGTTCAATTTCGAAAATTTATTATGTTATTTTAACTGTTAAACAGTCCATGATGCCCATTCCCTTACTCAGTAGCTCTGATATCTCTCACACATCATTTTTAACATTCTCATAGAATCTTAGGTTTTCATCCAGATTTAGGAAGAAGCAGTGAGGGGGGTGGGGGGTGGCTGTGTTTTTATTCAAGCCAGGACTGCTTGACTCTTTGGTGATGGGGACTGGATGAGACAGATCCAGGTCTCAGAGAGTTGAGGAGATTCAGTGCCTAAGGACGCTAAAAAAGATAACATTACATGTGCATGTTGCCCTGTGAGATACTGTAGGAGGAACATAAACATCCTTTCCTAAGGGTGTGCTCACAGAAGACTCACAGGCTTGTGGGCTTAGATTTTATTTATTTTTTTCTTTTTGAGTGATTAGCTTCTGCTGGGGTACAGATCTTATGGCATCCCTGGGAGGTTTGACTTAATATATCTGGTATTAATATTAATCAAATTTAATTTAAAAGTAGGAAACAGGTTAAAGTAAACTGAACAGAGTAGCCTGGGAGGCAAGCTGGGGTTGCCTTGTTTTTAATGTATATGCGCACTAAAAATCTGCTTCAGACACTGCTAAACATGAGACTAACTTCAAACTGTTCCTGCTTCTCTCAGATATAGACATGCTAATATCTCAGCACTCGCATGAAATGAGGGCAATGTGTCCTTGTCATTCATTGAATTAACAGAACACAGTATCCCGGTGGACATGTAACCTTAAACTCACAAACCTTTAGGCATTATTCTCTCTTCTTTGAAGTTTTCCCTTTGTGGAATTTTCAAAATTTTGAGTATCAGTTATCTGCTTGGAGTAGGCAAGTCAATTTACTGCTCTAATTTCATCCAGTGTTTTAAGGGAGATATGTTATAATTAAATGTTTGCAAACAGTTGTTTGTCGTGGGTATAATGGAACTGCTTTATCTATCTAAATACTTGATGCACTTTCAAAATGTGTCACCTTTTCCCTCCAGGCTATTCACCCTTAAATAAAGACTGATTTCGCCTTGCTTAAGATGATATGAACTTAGTACCTGCTGGCTCTGTTTGGCCTTTCTGTGCCCTATTTGGCAGTTAGAGAAGCCAGGAGAGACAGCACTCCTCTGACCCAAACTAAATCATCACAGCCTCGTCTGTGGCCCATGTGGCCCCCTGAAATAAGAGACGGGCTTACAATCATGTCATGTCCGTGCTGGGAGGAACTGTGTCCCACTTTACATGAGATGCAGATGAGCCTCCTCAGCTTGAGCTTACAGAGTCTTATCAAGCTTACAGTATGTCTGATTTAAGAAAATGGGTGTCTCATCTTTCCATAATAAAGTAACATGCTGTTGGCTAGGATTTGGCTCTCAACTTCTTTTGTGTAGCGTGAAGGGAAGCAGTGTGTGCGTCTTCTCATGCATCCATGCACATCGTGGTGCATTCATTACCGAAACACTGTAGGATGCATCACCATGCATAAAGCAGGGAAAATTTGGATTGCTACGCCTTAGGCTTTCTTTTGATTCAGTTACTAAAGTGTGTCACCCTTTCTAACATTATACTCCTCTACGGGGTTAGTCATTGCCTGGCAACTTAAAGATACCTCTGTTTTTCTGAGTCTTGACATGTGGTAATATAATTATGGAAAAAATCCATCATAGCGGTACCACTAGAGGTTTCTACTAGTGCGAAAAGATGAAAAATGTAGTCTTGACCTGTAAAATATTTAAAATACTGTAAAATTGTGCATTTCATGTTTTTGATGTTTGACCATTTATATATATAAAAATGTCAAAGAATCTGCTAGCTTAATCAGTGAAAGTTGGAGAGCTAATGGTCACCACATGCTTGAAGGACTTCTGGAAAATTGTAAAGTAAGTTATCCAAGCCAGAGCTGCCCTGCTCAAGACAGAAAATCAACTTGCAATTGCTTTTCTGGATGGCTGCTACACACAGTTAGGTGGAGACGATGCAAAATTGTAAATGAAAAAAGACAAATTCGAGAGTAGATACAAAGAAATCACCATGTTATTAGAGAACCAGCATTCTAACACTTTATTCTCCAACCTACCCTGTGTTCTAAAACTTTAATAGTAATAAAAAAAAGCCATTACAACTAGATTTTGAATGTCAACCAAAAGAAGAAGACGAGATTGACATTTATGTGAAACTAGGTTACACGGAATTCGGTTCTACTCTGAACAGGGCACACACCTACTTCATCAGTGTAAGACACTTTTCTCCATTTTATAGTTTTTCATTGACTTTTCTATGCTAAAGATGAATCATGACCTGAAATGAGCCCCCTGTGTACTATGCAAAATAGGGCCCAAATTTAGACTTTTTCAAGAACTTTTGACTCAAGGCCACTTTCCAGTTATTTACAGTAATAGAAGTACTTCAAATAGCAGTTGAAGAACTAATCTTAGAAGATATAGCTAAAGCCATGTGGGTCTAATAGCTAGATATCTAATTCTTCTAAACTGAAAGGGTGCAACACTACCCACCCATACTCAGCTCCATCAGAGATGGGGCTCTGTTGACTCTAAAATCTGTTGCTATGAATACAGATCAAATGTGCAGTAATACAATTTACCTGTTATAGCCAGTCATTTGTAGAAAAATATTCTATATGATATTTTGTAATGAAATATTAAAGCAGATTTTCTTATCCCTCTACATTTCATTATCAATAATAGTATATTTTCTGTATACCCTATTTTCAATCTTCATCTATATTTTTGTGCCTGTCTTGGTGTAGAAGCAAAATGTCTTTAAAAAGTCTATCACTGAACTAGTGCAGTGACACTCATTCAGGAGAAAAAAAAAGCTAATTAGATCACAGTAAGAAGGCTCTATCTCCAGGGGGGCATTAGCAGCTATAGCTATATCTGATCCATTCAACATGCAGGATCCACTTTGAAATAATGTCAGTGAGTTCACAGACAAGCAGTACTCGCTAAACTTGCAAAAAATAAACCGTCACAAAACTATATCATGTTAAAAACCTATTTAATGGTTGTACATGTTGGAGAGGTTAGGTGATGTAATGTGGTAAAAGGAGCATGTTGAGAATTTTTAATATAACCATAAACAAATGACCCTTAGAATTTCCTTAAAAATCAGTAACCTTGTATTCAAACGTACTTTATCAATATTCATGATAATGATCTGTTTATAGATTTATTAGCTTGTAGCCACAGGGATGAGTTAAATGTCATATTATTGTCAAGTTAATTATATTTTATGGGTAAATGTTTCAGTATTAGGATTTTAAGAGCATTAGAAGAGAGGAAAAATTTAGAAAGTGATATCACTGGGGCTGGGAATTAACCTAATTTCGTTCTCATTCATGCAGAGCAATTTTAAAATTATGTAATGGATATGCCCTAAGACAGAGAGAAACCTACATGGCAACATGGACACTATTTTTAATTTTTTTGCCGAACTTTTTTTAGCTTCTGGAACTGTAAGTGCATAGATGTAGTAAAAAAGTGTTCCTTTTGATTCCAATATGTAATATTTACAGATAATTTCTGATCAGTTTGCTTGATTACTTGATTCTGATTTTATTATTGTGTGATAATAATAATAATTGGCTGTCCGCTTTATTTCTAGCTGTGGGAAAACCACTGTGGACTGTTTTGGCAATTCCTCTCATTGGAATTTGAGCAGGATGAAGATTTTACACTGTACAGTCTGAGATCTTAATGTCCACCTCGACCTTTTGTTATTTGGACACTGCATGCAGGCCTGTGGTCATTGATCTCAATGAATAATGAATAACTGATGCTAAGAAAGCTATACCATGTCTCTGTATTTGCTTTCTTACTGCTTGTACTCTTCTGCCATGCATTTTTACACTTATTTCCCCATTTGACAGACACTTCACTTCAAATTTAGGTGTTTAACTTCTAACTGAAATGCTTTCCGCTGTATTTCCTCTAACACGGAGTCGCAACAACCCTTTTTCCCAACAGAGTAGCTTCACTAGGAGTGTGTAGCACATGAAGAGGTTCACCCTATTTACCACAGACCCCAACCGTTTTCACTCACACTGTAACTAATCAAATGTAACCACAGAAGTTTTGGGTGTGGAAGCAATTTTCTGAAGCTGTTAAAGGCCATTTTATTTTGTTTTTATTGGGAGCACTGGGTTCCTGACATTAACTGGCAGTGTTATGGTCAGCTTAACAGAACACTGTGGAATTCCTAAACCAGGCACCCACACCCATTGGTTAGGAGGTGCAGCTGGAAAACTCAATTGTCCATCTTAGTCAGAGACCATTGGAGTGCTACAGTGACAGGGTGGAGGTGATGGATGGGGTGTGATTTGAAATGCTGAAGGCTGTTTAAATATTGTTGGGTTCTCTAGGACCAGTACACCATCACATCTCCATTTCTGGGTTGTTGTTAGTTAACCACATTATTGGAGTTGAGTCTTTCCAAAACCCTGTTTTACAGTGCCGGAGATGACATCACTTGGATTAAGAGGAACAACTGCTAATTAAGCGCTCGCTGTAGAAGGCTTTAGTTATATTGATAGTCTATTCCTGCAAAAAGTAATATATTGTGTATTCTTTCCGGAGAGGTAGAGAGCTACATATCATCATAGATTTATTTTTTTTTTAATTTCCATTCACTGATCTTACATGCTGTGTTAAAACACTTAGACATAGTGGCCAAGTCATATAATGGTAGGGTAAACTCTGCACACATAATGTTCTGCCAGTAATTCCACATCAGTCTTCTAGTTGTGGACATTGATATGGATGCTTCTGGATAATGAGTCTGACATTTAATTTACATTACTGGGAGAAAACTAAGAATCTCACCATAGCTCTGGAAATCCCATCATTATATTTTTTGCAATAAAATTATCAACCTAAAAGTCAAATCACACATTACTTCATAATAGATAGACATGTAGCTCTTGTAAATATTTAGTGACCTAAAATAGACAAGTACTGGTGATTCATAACTCATGAAATTTCACTTTAAATCTTGACAAATAGCTTTTTATATTTTGAACATTACTGATCAAGCAGTGACATTAAATTGTCTGAGTACTAACCCATCAAGAAACATTTGGTAGTATTTGTTTAGTGTCGGTTCACTGATATCATATTGAAGTACCATTGCTCAAAAACTAAATGTAAAAAAACAAACATTATGCTTCATCATTTTCTTTCATTTAATCTAAATTAATCATAAAACATGGACTGCAGATAAAGAGCAGTTGACGAATTAGAAAACAGTTCTTCACTCCAGAGACAACTGATATCACAGATCCTATATAGAATTGAACAGCCAGATCTAAAGTGTGATATTAAATAATTAAAATATGCAGTGAGGAGATGGTTATAATTTTTTTCTATCTATCCTCTGTATTGCTTTATTGATAGGCAATAGTTTTTATTGTTATCAACAGTGCTTTTAAATATCCAAAATCCAAAAAATGATACCCAGTTACAGCAGAAAAGAGTAGTTAGAAACATCAACCAGTAATCAATAAAGCTTACCACTTGATTTACCCAAGTAATGTTTGTTACTAAAATGCAGTAACCAAACAGAAGTTGTACAATACAAAGCCTTCTGTGAACCTAACCTTTTTTTTTTTTTTTTATGCTGTGCTGTGAGCTTGGCATCCTGTCTTGCTTGTCTGTCTTGCTCTGTTTTACCCTGTCTCTCACACTGCTCCCTAAAGGATCCCCACTCAGTATGACTCATTGACTTCCACTGGCTGAAAGCTGTCTTGCTCTCTTTGCCAGCAGAAGCCGGATGTGTCATGAACCCCATCGTGCATCTTTTCCATAGATGCCACAGCAGATGAAAATTGCTCTGAAGCAAATAATCTCACAACACCAGTCATGGTGACCAAGCCAGTGTGAGGGCGGGTCATCTATGCATCCTTAATATGTTTGAAATTGGGAGTAAAACATGAAAACCGCCCATAAGAACCAGTGCCATCTTCCCAAGATGATCTTTATAGTTTTAGTACTGTCTTAAATGCTACTGTGCTTTTGGTTGTGATTATGAAGCTGCAGTATAGAGCAGCTCAAAACAACGACTGTTCAGGGTTGGCCTCAAATGTTAACAGTCCCTTGAAAATGGTGTTTATTTACTCAACCCAAATGCCCAAAGAGCATTCCTCAGAGCATATTTTTGATATCTCGTCTTTGTCAATCTAAATACATTTTGAAACCAATCAGAACATGTTTTATTTTTCATATTTGCATTTCTTATTAATGAACCATTATTAGCTGTGAATAGTAATCTGAAAAGAAAGAAAGCACATGTGTGATGAGGCTGCATGTATGCTGTTAGCAAACAGTAATCATCGACTGTATCCTCAGTGGCATACTAGTGACTTGAGTGCATATTCCCAGTGGAGATTCCTTCACAACACCCACCATTAGTGGAAAGAGGAATATGCCCGTGAAGGACTGTTTTATACCTTATGACAGCACATGGCTGCTTTCTCTGCATGAGTGGCTGCAATAACGGTTAAAACACATTTTGACTGAACAGGGTCAGGGCTCTGTTTCACTAGTAGTGGTGCCACCATGCTGAAACATTAAGTATTATTGACATCAGCTGCTGTGGCATTCAGAACACTGGTGTGAGTGAACCATATTGGTAAAGATGTGCATGCAGTTGTTCATGTGTATTAGGTTTATTGATGTGAAGAGGCTGAGTCAAATAAACAAGTACCCCTGTCATTTTTTGTATTATGACCTTGAGTATCATGCTGCAATACTTAAACTATTCAGAGTTGGTCTTTCATTTTCATTTACTGGACCTTTAGGCAGTGTGTTTGTTGGCATTCAATATCAAAGTACTTTTCAAAGTTTATGCTGAATCCCTGATCCACCTGTGTAGCTATTCATATGAACAAAAAAAAAAGAGCTTTAGTCATATATTATGAGGATCTTCCTTAAACAATGACGTAACAGTTACATCAGTTAATGCCTATCACAGAGCATAGCCATGGCTATGTACAGCATACAGTCAGTGTTTTTTTTTCTATACTTTACCTTACAAATGAACAATTAATTAAAGAAATAACAATTATTCTTTTAGTATTGCCTTGTATTCCTGAACATAAAGGACCATCATTTAATGTAGTAGATCTACAATCATATTATATCAAGGGAAAATAATTATTTAATTTCATTTGGACTGCATTATATGCAGTTTGTGTCCAAATCATAGCAGTTTAATGTGTTGCCCAACCCTTAATTAGAAAATAAACATGGAGGAATGTAGCATTGAAATTCTTTAGCAACATGAGATATTGTGATTGCAGGGCTCTATCACAAAGTGTTGCTTTAGGTTTTTTGGTGGTTTTTCAGTGATAGATTGACAGAATTTTTCCACAATTCCAGGATGCGGTGGGCTGAGGCGACTGTGGTTACTCTGCTAGTGTCTCGTTTAAATAGCCAGCGGACAGTGACCATCATAAACAAGCTGCAGCTACACAGGGGTAAAAATGTATGCTGTTGTCACTTAGATAATAATTGGTCTCAGATTGATCTGTGTGTTGTGCAAATTATGAGAGCATACAGAAATAATCAGGAGGCTCAGAAGAGCAGTAAAGAACATGAATACATTTATTACTGACAATAGGTGATAAGGGAAGTCATCATACTTCTAAAGAGTCCACCAAAATAGACTTCTTTTTTAAGCCTCTCCAAACACTAGAATCTCACCATATGGATGAGTCAGCAAAGAAAATCCATTAAAATGTGCACTTTTAATGGGGTGTGACAGCATTACTGTGCCTTCAGTACACTAATACCTGCAGCTTACACCCGCAGAGTACTACAATACTTTAAAACTTTAAAAAATGCATCACCACTCTATTACACATGTTATCAGGGGTGATTTAGTTGTGTTCTTGCAGAATCTCACAGAGGTTGTGGGATTTTGTATCCTCTGTGTTGCAAATGAAAATAAATAGCTTTGAAACAATTATATGCAAACAGTTGCAGCTTTCATGCCTCTGTTTAACTTGTTGAATAATGTCTCACAGAGCTAGAGGAGGGGGAAAAGTAAGAGGGGTCTTAAATTTAGTAACTTTAGAATCCCCATTTGATTATAAAACGTATAGTAGTGTCTTTGGTACTATGTTGTGAATATGTGGGGTCTCCTTATATGATTGTAAAAAATTATTTCAGTGGGATTTTTTTTCTTTTTCTTTTGGGAAATTTGTGTCTGAGACATTTTGAACATGACTTGCGCATTTACGTGAAAACTTTTATTGAATATATCCCCTCACTTGGGAATGACCTGAGTTTCTCAAAGGAAAAAGAAGGAGACTTAAACTGACTTCCTTAGACGACTTACATTTCCGACTTCTAAATTTCCCAGGCTTTTTACTGCTGACAAATGTATTCTGTTAGCGCAGCTCACAGGCTTTGTAACAGAACATTGAATGAACTACAGCTCGAACGTGCAGCGTATACTGCCTTCGTTCTACCTCAGGCTGAATTTAATGAATTGTAAGCTGGGATACTGAATCTGTACCAATCAGGTAGCTTGACTGGTTTTTATAATTTAAAGGTCAACCAAATAAAATGCACTGGTAACTATCCATAACAAATCATGGCAAATATAGTGATTTTTCTTTTTTTTCATACATATCATCAGCATAACTACCTTGAAATACATTTCCACTGATAATTAAATAAACTGCACTCGACACTCACGTATCGAGTGTCCTGATACATGTATAATAACAAGGTATTAAAGGATAAAAAAGGCATTGTGTTGCTAATAGTCGTAAAAAATTCTAGTGCCTAGATTAATGGCAGTGAAAGTGTTCCCTCTTTGTGGACGTCTCTGGAGATCCTAGCTCTTAGAAGCAGGGAAGTTAACTCTCTGGAGGCTAGCCCTGTCCCAGTGTCTATTTTTATAGTCCAGTCTCTGATTGGCCAAGAAGGTGTGTATGTGTGGAAGCTAATGTTGTGTCATAAGGTGCCTCTGTGCCATCTGTTGCCCTCAGTGGAACCATCGTGTAGCCCGACCACGCCTTGTCAGCCTGTGTCAAAGAGTGCAGAACACAACCTTGGGCTTCCCTTGCTCTCTTACAGACAGCTATACCGCAGACAGGATGGGAATGCTTCTAAAGAAGAAAACTCAGAGAAATATAAACCTTTTTCAAGTGAAAAAGATTATTTTAGTTGTTGTTGTTGTTGTTCATTTGAGCAGTTATATGTAGGAAGTGATTTGAATGTTAAAATTAAAAAGAAAATGTGTGTTAGCTCTTTGGATTTGTACAAAAAGGAATGCCTGATGTTAAATGCCAACAGTAATCATGGACAGATTTCTTAGCAGGTGTAGTAACAGGTTGTTCATGAGTCACTGCTTGTCTAGTCTATGCGTAGAATATGAACTTGTCTGACTATAAGTGTTAAATATCTGAATCACAACATTTGCGTTACAGACTTGTCGGACTGAAAGATAACACAAAACAGATGACTTTGTCACGCTGCGTGATCGTCACTGTCATAACTGCCTTTCCTGCCTAAACCTGAACCTTTCCATCAACTTGTTCAGCATTTGCCTGTACAAGCACACCTGTGTCTAAAAACTCTTAACTGGTGTTGCCTATCCTCATGCTGCATGACAACATTGCTAATTACTCAGCTACTGGAAATATTTTGGAAGAGGATGGCAGTGTTGCTTAAGAATGCTAATGGCCTGCTGTTATGGCTTAGCACAATTAGATGTGGCATGGATTAATGAGGGACATCGGGAATGGCCTTGAATAACACATAGCATACTACTGGAGTACAACCATGTCCTTGTCACAAAGCATTTTACAACTTCAGTGAAGTCAGAATCTGCGATAAGAATTCTGACCATGACCCTGGGCAGGACTGTACAATTAAAATAATTTTATTTTCAATTACCATTCTGGCTTCCAATGATTATGAAAAGATAATTGAGATAAAGCGATTATTGTGCAGCATTCCTCTGGCAATGTTGCGCTCGTTTTGTATTGAATTATAAATATAGCTTGCCGTTTTTCTCTATATTGGTGGACTTTGACTCTCCCTCCAAGCCCAAACTAATAGGTTCATTTCATTTTGGATTTTTACTATACTCAAACCACCTTAGTAACCTAAAATATTAAAAGTATGCTGTTAAATTTCTTTTGTTGTTGTATAAATATATATTACTTTTAAGGTCAGGAATCTGTTTTGACTCTTCCTGTCACTGTATTTACTGTGGCTGCTGTGTTTTTTAACCATATGAACATGCACATTAGTTAACAGAACATCCCTGTTATTGTCCCTAACCAAGGTACCCACCTCAGCAATTGGTCCCAGGGCAAATTCTGAGGGTCTTTTCTCAACAAAAACTATAAAGTCTGTTGTTTTTAATTTGTTAAAAAAAGAGGGTCTTTGTCATCCTTCTTGTGTTGTATTAAACAGGGTTTTATTCAGATACTGGAACCAGGAGGCCAGTTTCTCAGTTGGGAAAAGGTTGTTTATACACATCGGGCATGTGAACTGAACTGAAGACATTTCAGCGGAGGCTGATTAGTAAGACGGAGAGAGATCCTATGCATATGGATTGTATAAGAGGAGGAAACATGCTGTAAAAATCTGGTGTTGCAGGAAGCTGTTGACAGCTTGGTTTAGTATTTTGAAATAACATATTAAATGAAATCAAAATAGGGTTATTACACAGGATTTCTAACTGCAGTAAATAAGTTGAAATTTAACATACAAAACATGTATTTTAAACCCCATTTGACAGTACAAAATGAGCTTTACTGTATGTAATATTTCTGTTTCCTGATTAAATATTATTGCATCAATTTATTTATGTTTGACTGATTGTGGAACATTACTTTCTACTTACTACTTTTCACTCTGCTGTGCTGCTGTTTCTTCTTTCCTTATAATCTTCACGCTTGATGAGAGTGAGCCGTAACACAAACCCACTCATTTTGAGTGCTGCTTCATGTTCTGGAACAATTGAAGAACACGGTGAAAAAGTCAGTAATCTGTTGAACAGGTAAAAGCTTTGATTTCAAGCTTGGTCACTCAGTTATGTATTCATCATGCAGACTGTTTGGTCATCTTTAAAGTGGTGTTTGGCTGGTTAATCATATTGTCAAGTGGGAAATAACAGCTTAGTATTTTTTTTGGAGAGCCAGCATTTAAAACAGCTCATCAGAAACCTGTTTGATACGCAGCCACTGTTTTGCTTTGGTCTGATTGGCTTAGAGTGGAGAAAGTGTTCACTGGTCAGCATGGACATAATCTGAAGACAGGAGAAGGCAGCTGAGGCATCATCATCTTGGCCACTGTGGTGGTTGACCCTTGTTTATTTACTGGCAAAGACACATTTTACTGGCATTTGATACTTGGCAGGTGTTCGAGACTCTGTATAGAAGGCGGGACATTGCTATGTGATTGACTGCTGGTGGGTGATGTCCAAATGCTCAGCTGCAGCCAACTGTTTCCATGCCAGCAAGCGAGGCGAAAGAGGCGGCCACGATGAACATTGTCCAGTATTTGTCTGGTCGTGCGATAGGTTTAGACTCCTGGCGAGCAATTTTTTCCACCTGCTATCAGCTAGCTCATGTGATTGTCCTCCTCAGCTCTGTAACCTTGATGGAGACATGCTCATGCCAGTTTTTATTTTCATTAGTGCTTTAATCCAATTACTGTGTGGTCTGCCCTAATCTCTGAGGGGTTTGCAACACCTCCCTCCGTTCATAGATGACTCCAGAAGTGGCTGCACACACTGTGTCATCCTACACAACATAATGAGCACTCAAGTGCTGCTCTGCCTCTCTGCCCTGCCCCTGGCTCTGTCTGGCTGTATCCGAAATGGTGCATTCCCTCCTATTGATCCTCTTCCTGGTGGAGTCACAGGCAGGCTTATCCGGCTCGTCCCAGCTTGTCTGCTTTCTCAATGGACACACAGAAGGAGCTGTGTGCATGTGCCAGGCTTCGGGGTTCTGTGTAGTCACAGGCATCTTGTGGCTGAGTGGTCATTTTGGCTCCCTCCGTCCAGTCCTCCTACCCTCCCAGTTAGCCCTTTTTCCCCTCTTTGTTGTTACGTTAATTATTAGAAATGTATGAAAATCTGCCCATTTAGCACAGCCTTAGTTTTTTATTCTGCTAAACCTTAATGGCTTTCACTCAAGTAGCAAGCGGAGTGGTTGCTTTGTGGGCTGTTTCAGGGGAGTATGTCGTGACTAGCACCATCAGGGAAGTCACTGGAGAAACACTGTAATGATTAATCTGTAAGAACGAGCGCTTTTTTCTTTTTTTTTCCTGTGACAGACAGTGATGGTTAACATTTCAGTCATTGTTCATGTTACACAGGCTCCCTATTCTTGCCACCCAGGGTTCAAACTGTAAATAAAAATTCCTTGCAGAGTCTCCAGTATTCAGCCTCCAAGAATCTTTCCATTTCACTGATTATGCATGTCTTTTTTAGACATAGTGACAGACTGCTCTCTCTCAGTCCTTGCACAGGTTGTACAGCTCTGCTGGAGCTCTAAGCTGGATGAAAATCAAACTCGGATTTTGGGCATAATTTTTTATTTTTTCACAGGATCATGTATCTGTTTGTTTGAGATGACAAAACATGTTTATTATGGATTGTTTTGGTTTGCTTTTGCAGAATTGTCTTTTTTTTTTTTTTAATAGGCCACAATTAATCTGTTTTCTGTGTGTCTTTTCTTGAAAGCTTTTTCTCACCTAATTTTTAAGTGTCCCTGACAGCACAATGTCTACATTGTCTTCGTGGCCTTGTATCCAACCTTCTAAATACTGATTCATTACAGGAGTACGCAGCATGGCATGATGGGTCACAGGCGCTCAGCTCTCCGCCTCCCTGGGCTTTTGTTGTGTGGTGCACAGCTGAGGCAGATGCTGAGGGGCACTCACACTAAATTGCCTGAATGAGGGCAAATTTCTCTTGGCCACTGAAGTGGACTGCACCGTAGCTCACTGAGTCACAGCTTATCTTCAGCACAGAGGAAAAGGGATGCAGCTCAGAGAGACATATGGCCATTAGAGAAAGAGAGAGATCATTTAAACTCATATTTTGGCTTCCGTTCGATGTCAAAGATCTCACAGCACCATGGCAGTGTTTACCACAGCACAAATTATTATGTGAGTTTTGTCCTGATTTTTTTTTTTTTTTTTTTTTTTTTAGAAATTTTTAAAATAAAAAAAAAATTTTTTAATTTTTTTTAATTGGTGA